>BGPR01022872.1:2911-24867 GCA_013235015.1 Araneus ventricosus | reverse complement strand
AATTACGTATTGCCAAGGGGTGATAAAAACTTTTCTATTAAAAATAGACAGAAAATATAAAAGTGTGGAATTTAGAGGCAATAATCTGCCAATCACTTTTCTGATAATCTATTGGGCACCAAATCTATTTAAGACATTTATCTGAACGCAAGACCAACTT
This sequence comes from Araneus ventricosus, assembly GCA_013235015.1. Classification (NCBI taxonomy): domain Eukaryota; kingdom Metazoa; phylum Arthropoda; class Arachnida; order Araneae; family Araneidae; genus Araneus; species Araneus ventricosus. The sequence continues at coordinate 24,707 of BGPR01022872.1, read as the reverse complement.
GTTTAATCCGGTTTGCTAGAAGTCACGTTCCTGCCTATTGATAAGTGTTTGGAAAACCAGCAGGGCCGGCCCGAGCAAAAGCGGTGGTGCCTGCTGCAAAGCTTTTTTTCGATTTGCGGACCTTTGAAACTAATTTCCTGAAAAACAAAATAATAATTTATTGCATTTTGCTATTATTAAACTTAACAAATTGGCATATTAAGGACTTAAGGAATACGTGAAAGTGATAAATAATTAAATTATTTGATTTATGAATGATTTTGAAGGTGATGTAAATGTAAACTTCGAGAAACAATTCAAATAATAAAAAATTATTATTTTGAATAATGAGAAAGATATTTTTTGAAGATATTGATTTATCAAATGAAAAATATATTGATAAGGACAATATATTATTTTTTACGAACAGTCATATTTAACATACTCCTCCCAAGCCCGGCCATGTGGTAAATCTGAAAATCGACCGCAAACAGCCCCCCAATACGAGCGGCTCATGCGATGATTCTCCCTCTTACGGGAGTACGATGTCTTCGGATACAGTTTAGATAATTTTTTTAACGAATATTATAATATTTGGACCCTGCTATGGAAAAACTTGGCGACAAATTTTGATTTCATGAAATAAATCAATGTACTCCATTTTGTCTTGGAAAGTCGCATTTAAATCTGCTTTTTCAGACAGTTTGTGAATATCATCCCAATTACATAAAAAATTTCTATCATGTCCAATATTCCTGATAAATTTCTTGATTTTTTTAAAGGAAAAGGTCACTATAAATTGAAGAGCTGCCTGAATGGATGAACATGTTAAGTGACATTTTGAAAACAATTGAGATAATTGGCCAAAAGAACATGTTGATGTCTAGTTTAACATATGAAGTTCATTAAATCTGTTAAGTTAAAAATAAGGAAATTTTCAGTGATGAACATTTTAAACTCACGTCTTGTTAGTTTATAGTGGAAGAACATGTTAAGGGCTCTTAACATCTTCTTCCAGGAGAAACCTGTTAAAACTTGAGTAAATAACATTCGCTTCCATTGAAGCCGAATTGCTTCAGCAAGGGAAATAATAGCATTAATGCAGACGAAAATATTGACAAGAAAATTCGAAAATAGAAATCGTTTTCTTTAACAGAAAATTTCGGTGTAATTCTTATAACTTCTTTCTATGATTCATACAACATGCTGAACTACATTGCGTGACAAAAGAGCAATAGAAATTAACGCCAAGAAAAGAACTTTGAAACTCCTCAAATTATTTTTTTTCAATTGAAAGATATTTAACATAATGCCCGGCAAAAGCATGACTTTAATTTATTTTTTTTTGTTATAACAGTGTATGATATCAGATAAGTGGCAAATAGTCAGATGTTGACTTACTTGAATTTGATTTAAAATAAGAGATGAGACGAGCATTTATACGGTTGAACGATGTTACGTTGCACGCAGATTACGAAGTGTAATATTGTGTTTTAGGTTCTAACAAATGTTTGTTTAGACTTAGAAGAAGATGTCTTATAATGTCAACTAAAAAAAGCCGACACAGTAATGGCTTATTTACTGATGTAATTGGATTCATATGAAGTTGAGCCAGAGACCAACTATCATTTTTTACTTTAAAATGTTTCACTGATCACTATAATAGTTTCTTTAGCTCTTTAAACCAAATAAACTTAGCTGAGGGGGGCTATTTCACTTCTAAATCTCCCTAGAAATCAGCGAAAGTTTAAGGAGTGAAGATCATCTATTATCAGGTAAGCACCTTTTTCAGCCTAGAATAACAAGAATTTAAGCACAATACCGTTCTTAAAGGATATTTTAAAATAAGTGAATATAAAATTTTTTAGGTGACATTCTTATCTTGGTAATGATGGAGATGTCGGAAGAATTGAGAAAAATTTAAGGAACATGTGAGACCATATTCCTTCCAGAACAATAACAAATAACAAGAAATCCGCAATGCAAAGTGGCAGCAGTCCATCATGTAAGGGCTGATACAATTTCTTACTTTCTAGATTTTAAAGACTTCATAAAGACACCAGCTCACCATTAGAGAAGGAATGTCCTCAACGAAAGGGTTGCTTTCCCGAGAAGCGTTAAGTGGATTAGAGTAAAAGTAGGATCGTACTTATATAAGGCTTTTGCGATTTTATACCCCTTTAAGAAAGCTGAACTTAGGAAACAGATACGGGGTGAAAACAACCAATCAAAATTTGAGATTTTGGGTTGGAAATGAAAACGACACGATCGAAGTTAATGAAGAAAAGATTGAAAACATAAAACAACAGCTTTATTAAAAAGTATATAAAATTTTTTTTAAGAATTATTAATTTAAAAGAGAAAGTAAAACATTATACTTTCAATGGTGTGATATGAGTTTTATTGATTCTAACTTGCATATTATTTTGAGTTCTTTTAATGCTGCTCCAACATCCAATTTGCTTTAATTCTCCTTTCTTTGTTCAACTTGTTCGAAAGTATGTAGAATTTCATATTTACACAATTTTGCTGGTCGTTATTATGTCTATTATGGGAAATTGATGGAGGAAATAAATCACACAAAAGGATTAAAAATTTAGAAAAAAACTTCCTTTTCAAAAAAAAGATTTTTTTATGAATCATTAATTCAAAAAAAATATCAAAAAAATATTAAACCCTCTTTAATAGTTTTATGTTTATTTTCATTTTTCCCATATTCCGAATATTATTATGTGATCTTTTATGTTTGTGTGTTTGTGTGTGTGTTATTTCAATATCCAATTTGCTTGATATTTCATTAAACTCTGTGTTGTAAATACATAGAGTTTTATAGTTATACAATTTTGCTAATTCATTAATTACTGTAACGCCATTATTACGTTGATACAGAGGGAAATGCACTTAACGTGTTCTTCCACGACTAAACAAAGTCTTTTGATGCGTGAATGGGAGAACATGTTATGCAAAAGATGCTAAATCTCTATTATTAAAAGAGCAGCCATGTTAATAAACGTAAAAACTTGAATGCGTTTTAGTTACTAAAGTGCCGGAACATCAAAATTGATTCAAAAAACAAAAAATGTAACCTCTAAACTTAAAGTCTGTTTTCCAAATCGTTCCAAAAAAAAACCGTTCCTACTTATGCGCACTGTCTCAGTAAACTTACTTTCAAGATTGCTTACTTGTCAGCTTGGTTTAGAGACATCACTGCTACATCGGAACGGCACACAACATTTCTTAGTCGAACACCTTCCACTGTCACATTTCACAATCAAATCATGTCAAATCAGTAAAAATATTGCATATATTATTCAACAATACATGCAATAAGATTTATGGTAATGCTATAAAGGATTGAACTCACACAAGCACAGTAATATTATAAGTAGCGGTAAGTTATTATTAATGTAATACTAATAATAATAATATAATAATTATTAATGTGTTAATTATTCATTTACTAATGTTAATAATTTTTATTTTAAAAATAGTTTATTATTGTTGAAAATAAATTATGTTCTTGCATTTTAGCACTGATCTAGATGAAATAATGATAGAATGTAACTCTTCAAAACAGTTAAAATATTATTCTTATTCTATACAATCCTCAATATCATCTGAATTTATTCGATGGCTTGAATTTCCTCTCTGTTTCGGAAGAATACAGAAGCCAAAGAGCATTTCCTGCATGAACGCAATTTTACTCGTGCTTTAATTTTTGTTTTCTCCTCCCTTCTATTGATCATGATGAATAATTTTATTTTAAAAATAGTTTATTAATTACCGTGATCAGACATTTAGACAACACTTGAGCCGACACCTTACTTCTTAAACTCCACTTCAGCATTAGTGTATAAAGTTTGATCCTGGACTTCTAGATTCAGCATGCGCTAGGTCAGCACATAGGGAACATTTGATTTGAAATCGGTTTCCAAACTGACAAACCTCCAGTCCTGAAGACGAGACCTCACCCACCAGGTCACCGCTGCTCCCTTTCGTTGGATGGCTCATTAATTAGGCTCATGGACCTGATAGTAGCTCTGTTGATCTCGGGATCATTAACAACTAATGCGTAATTCAAGGATGTCAAACTCAAACAAACAAGGTCTAAGTTTATGTAAGTATATTTACGGATCCTCACAGTAGGGAATGCTGTTTCTCATTGGCTCAGCGCTACGCTACTTAGCTTATTTGTTAATGATGCAATAGCAATCTATGTTTAGCGGGATTTTAATTTTCTATTTCTTGTCTTCGCCATCGTATCATAGAGAAATTAAAACTACCTTCTAATTATGATTATTTGATGTTTCCCCAAGAAAATGATGAATACATTTTAAAATAAAACAAATAAAGGACGAACCTTCAGCACGTATTGGTGTTACTGTTTGCTTCACTGACGTCGTTTAGAAGCAAGCCAAGTCATGTGACTTAAGAGCCAATACAGAAGCGGAGATCTCATCCCTACTACGTAGGATCCTCGTAAATATGCGTTTAAGTGGGCCAAAAAAAAAACTTCACTTTATAAAACGTAGATTTCGAAAAACAAGGAAAAAGTGGACGAGTTTTCTGTTTCATATTTTCGGTAAACTAGACTTGCTTCACCCATCAACTTCCAGTGATAATGTTAAATCAATTTGAATTTTCAAAATTTTAGCACTCTGTCTGAAGATATTAATTAATGTTTAAATGGACTTTTCTAATGTTGAGGCTTAAGGATACTTAAAATATATTAAATTTCATGCCCCTATATTCTGTAGCTCTCAATGTCTACTTAAGTAAGAGCCTAATTTTGAAAGGTTGCCATAATTATTCTTGCTGCCCTTGGTGCTTTGTGTACCAAGAAAGAACCAATTCGAACTTGGGACCTTTGGATATGAATCCAACCAGATTTAAATTGAGAGTAACTTGAAACGGAAGAACCTTCATCACAGAGGTTTTGTAAAACCAAATTAAACAATCAGAAAACTCGTCCATAAGAGAAAAGGATACTCAAAATACACATTAACTTTCTACCTTCTTGGCACATCTTCTCTGCTACCATCTTCCTTCTTCGAGATATCTTGTCCGTAGAGATTTGTTTCAAAATTGTTCGAAGGTTAATGTCAGCAATTTGGATCTGCCAAGAAACTTTTATAATATGTGGAAAATAATTGGCAGCGATAAGCACATACAAACATAGAAATTTTATGTCAGTTATGCCAATTTTCCAAGTGTTCCAAATCTGACTTAATAAATGTTTGTAAAATTCACAATCTCAATTTCATTGAATTTGCCTTCACTCCAACAGCATTCCACCCTTTCGATTACTTGATTTGGTTAGGTACCGATTCTATATCTATTGAGAATCTATTTTACATCTATAGGCTATATTAATTATACATATTTAGGACTTTAAACATTAAGTTACGAAATTTTATTAAAAGTTTTGTTACCCACAGTTATGCTTGTTAGCCACGAGTTTGACAATTTCTTGTGCAAATGATTGAAAACAAAATCACTAATTATTTCAACCATTAAAAAAAGTTAAAATAAATTAGTTTAGTGGTTAATAAGTATTCTCGCTTAATTCTTAAGAAATTAAATTACATTTTAAGAAATATGCAAAATTCAAATGAGGGTCTCAAAGATTATACGCTCGAGTTCTAAAACATGTATTTTCTAACATGCTCTACATTGAAACTACACCTTTTGCAATTCTGGAACACTCCCTCCTCTGGAATCGCATAATCTAAGAACAAATTCAAAATAAACTTCATTTAACGGGTTATTGAAAAAAGATTTCAGTTAAGGTTTTAGATTCCTTTAACCATAATCAAACAATTCTCCGAAATTCATTTGAACAAACAAGGAATTTTACTTTATTTCAATAAATAATCAATTTTTTGAATCTCTGCTGCCATGAACGCAATTCTTAATATCCGTTTCGGAATTACTAAGGTTTGAATATTTATTTTATTCCTGTGCTGAAAGGAATTATTTTGCTCTTAAACCAAATATTAATGAAACGACAGATTGATTTGTTAGTAGCTACATCCTTAAGCCAACTTCATAGCAAGCTTCGTGATCATGGGCTCCGATCAGATTATCAAGACGGTAAAGGCCGACTCCCCACACTTAAAGCTTTCACACCACACCACGAATTTGAAAAAAAAAGTTCTCCCTTACGTCAAATTTAAGATGCTTAGTTCCCGATGGAGTCGATGCGCGTGATGTTGCAGTCAGAAGAAAGACATGACGTGCATTTAGATGGCATGCTGCGCAGTAAATCTTTCACATCACGTCCTTTTTCCTCCAGCGTTGCGCAATGAATTCTGGTACAATTTTCACTGCGCTCTTCATATGTTTCACGAGCACGAAATGTTTCTCTTTGTATTGCAGATTGATCTTGTATGCAGATTTTCAACACGAAATAAACAGGTCGGTCAATTAATCCGCAGTTTATCCATCTGGACAAGTCTAAGTTGGCAGAATGAAACTGTAGCAATTCACTTATCGCGGCTATTAAACAAATTTGAATAAAATACACGAGTTAATGGTAAGAAGATTATCTATGTAGTTGCACGTCTGAAAACTTGAAAAGAATTCATTGCACCTCAATGTTTTATTATAGTTTTACAGAGGAAGCCCCATTCGGCATCCTAGTCTTCCAACATTTTGAAATTTCTGGGCAACCATGTCATGTGAATAACAGGCGTTTGAATAAATTTTAAGGAGGCTTTCTACAGTTTAATAAATTAAATACATTAAGAATTAGAGATAAAATTTATTTAAAGTTTGTTATACAGAGAATAAATAATACAACATCATTACAGCATTGTAGGGTTAAGCACATTTACAACAACTATTCTATACAAAAATGTACTATTGCATATATTAGCTTATTGCATACTTTAAAATAAAAACTAATTTATTAGTGTACTAAAAAATAGTATTTTTCGTTTTAATAATGAATTATAAATATTATGGAATCTTGAAATCAAATTCTCTATATCTCTACCAGGTAGCGCCACTCAATATATAATCAAGATTTAATTTATCAATCAGTTAACTTATAATTAAGTCATGGCAATATTAAAATAGTGTATTGTCATCGATAATAATAAATGTACAAACTGAGAACTTAGCACATCAGGAAGTCAGCGAAAAATCTATTATAAAATTCCATTTTTACAAATAAATAATGGAAATAAATGTTTTACGAAACAGATACGAAATAAAAAAAAGCAATTTGGTGTACTTAAAAGCAGATTTTAAAGTTATTTTTTTACTTTTTTAGCTTTTAATTTATAATTCATTATAAATATGGAATCTTTGAATCAGTTTTTTAAAATTAAAACAAGTGGCACTACTGGTAGGAAATCAAAAATTGAATTATATCCAATAGATTGATACTAAGTTCTACAAATTTTAAAATATTATACTGTCATAGAGAATGCATAACGATAGTTTTGAAATTTATATACCAAGATATAACAAGTGAAAATCGATTATAAAAAATCTCCATTTTTACAAACATGACAAAAGTTATACATTTTAATTTTAAAAATATGAAATATATTCAGATTGTAAATTAACCAGAACATTTACTATTTTACTTAATAGAATGATGTTGAAAATTACTGAAGTAAAACATACCTAGATTTATAAATGAGAGCAATTACAGAACTCAAATTGATATTTCAACAAATTACTGTAGCTACTGTAAACTCCAAATTAACTAATTCCAATGATTTTTAAACTTTCGAGAGGATAATTTAAAATTGAAATTCTTAGGGATTTAAAAATTCTGTGAGAAAGTTTCTGAAAATCTGGGAGAGTCATCAATCAACCAAACTTTAATAGCAATAATTTAAAAATTAAACCTCAACGCCTGTGCTATTGCCATTCATCGCAACCATTCAAAGTTTTGTAGAAATGAAAATATTTTATTCATCAAAAGCTATCCATATACAGCTGTGCTACTTTATAGTGTAAATTTTGTGACGCATTACTTATCTTGAAGCATATTGATCAACATGTTGATCAGGCATGGTGATCAAATATGTTTTTATAATTTCTGATTACTACTGGCCGAGCCAATCAGAAAGAGGAGTCTAAATGAATCTCTTATTTATAATTAAATTTCTTATAAATACAAAAAAATTAAATGCGGCTTTAAATTAATTTACATTCAAAATTTAACACATCGAGTTAGAGTTTTTATAATAAAATAACAAATAAAAAACTTGTCTGGAACAAACTATTTGTTAATGAATGCGAAGAAACGGCAATATATTTCTGGATTACTTACACAGACGGAAAAAATATCATAGAAATTTTTTGAAATTAGAATTAAGACGTCAAGTATTTGAGCTGAATTACTGTAGCGCATAATTAAGATATTTAATTCCAACGAAAAGATAATACTAATACTAGGCATCTAGAACATCTTAACTTTCATAAAAAAGTGAAACTGAATATTTACTCACGAAGTACTTAAATGCTTAGATTCATCATATTAAACATCCACAACATTAAAATATTGGTAATTAACAATAAACAAAATTAATGACAGTGCCCAGCTTAGTTTCATGCGTGCCAACATAGTTTTATATAGGGCTTATATTTTCAAATAAGAAACTAATTATTTACAATAAAATCTTCCAACAAGATTATAATCATAATGTTTTCCTGATAATGCGATAATATATTTGCTTCACCTTTATTGTGAAAGCAGAAGTATATAGTTTCGTCAACTCGAGTTCAGTATTGACTGATTTAAAACAAGATAAACACCAATTTTATTTCAAACTCGCCATCAGAAAGTATAAATTCATTCTTGAAAATTCATGGTTCAAACATCCGACTAACCCATCTATGGAAGCAAACAATATTCATTTCGCACATGTTTAAGTACATTTTAAAATAAACACTGAAAATGCAGTTAAAGATCCTTGCAACTTAACAGTGATGCTCCGAACCGAGTTCGTGCATCACCATGGAATTTTACTTGTCTAAAATTAAGTCATTCATAGAAGTCATCATTCGATACAAAAAAATGACAAATAATCCATTAACATCAAGTGTCCTATAGACATGCAGATAAATCAACACAACGTATCCCCAAAACAGGGTGGGGGGGTAATCTAATTATATGGCAACAGAAAAACTGTACTATTAAGGGTTAACATTGAAAAACTAGTGACATAACCAATGGCACTTATTTTGAATACTTTACATGAAATTATTTTATTACAAGAATTCCACATAGTTTCATTGAATATTTATCCTTGAGAAATTTTGCAAATCAAATTTATTTGGATATGCAAATAAAAATATTTTCAAAAGCTTCTTTAACCCACCTCCGACTGCTTATCCTGCTATTTCCGCGGGTGTAGGAAGCAAGTATTTTTTGTTACATCCTGCTATTTTCAAAAGCTCGTGCGTTTACTTTATACTATTCTAGCGTTGAATCGTGTTATACTAATAAAGATTTGCTTGTAAATAACAATTATCTTCTTTCGTTCAACGGTATTTGAACATGTTTGAAAACGTTATCTAAATAGCGATTTAAATAAAATCGGCACGGAGGGTTGCTTTCTTATAGTCGTAGTTGGCATTGAAAAATAACCAGAATCACAGCACAAAGATGTATTCTGTAAACTGCCATCACTTACGGGTCAAGTATTTTTATTATTATTTAAGTGAGCGAACAATGCCAAGTGACAAAATATGGTAGAAAGTTTAGCGGCAATTTCATTACACCCTTCAAAGAATGCCATTATTCTGAAATTTCTAAATTTGTGTTACACAAATATCTATTAACGCTCATCTCCTCAATGTAATCAAACTGAATTAACTGAAGAAAAACAGAGACTCGTTTTAATCATGATTTTATATGCATTTGAGAGCAGGGGAAAACAAAAGCTACGCATATTTTACCATACTGTGGCTATAACCCCAATTTCTGCTGTTTTGTTAATTGATCAACCAAAGTTGAAGGATTTGATTTTCCTGGCACAAGATCCTCGAATGGGATACGAGCTGAAACCAGATCAACCAAAGATAATGTGCAAGCAATGAGTATAAAATTAATTCATTTACATGAGATGGCCTTTCAAATTTTAAGTGACTTCGAAGATGTTCATTCATTTCATTCATCTATAGCTAAGAAAATATATTCGAGACTTCTATACTACTGGGAAGACTAACTCGGGAAGGCAAAATCTAGATTAATAGATTTTAAGATAGTATGGATTTGCTTCAATACTGAGCTGCATTGCTTTCCAAAACCAGTAAAATTCTCTAGGGAAACTTAATATGCATTCTGTATCTGGATTATTCAGCCAAAAGTAGCATTGCTATTTCAGCCAAACTTCGACCGTTTCAAATTTTTTGAATACAATTTTAAAATTAAATGTCTTCGTGAATTGTCAAATACATATTTTGAATTGTAGATAATCTAAATATATATGTTGTGTGAATGCACGGAGAAATTTATATTGTGAAGAATTCCAAAAAATGCACAAACATTAAACGTTAGCGATTTTTGAAAATGTAGGTACAAATTTGAAGAAATCTTTTAATTTACAAGAAAATTTTCATAAAAACTGCTGCCCATATGGCATAATACAGTTCCATTTCGGGTAGGTTTTATGCTTATTTGTATGATTAAAAATGATTACGACATGTTCTTTATGCTGCGTTCCAATATTCCACATTTGGTATAATGTCACAAGTTCCCAAACTGCCAAAGCAAGTAGAACTGTCCATGTCCTTCACGTGTGATGTTCTGCAAAGATTAAGAGCTTGGTCATGGTTCCCGCGCATCTTTTCCGGTCATATCACAAAGTGTCCAATTGAATTCACATCGTGCAAACATCGATAAGCTGAGTTTCAATGATGTATTCGGATCTGTACGCCCCAAACTTCCGGACTAGGTTATAGCTGTAAAAAGAAATAATAAATTAGTACATGCAACTGAATCTGGATGATAAAGTAATGAATACGTGATTATTCAACCATTTAAATAATTATGGGCAGTATGAAAAATTTAAGATACCACGGGATTTATTTTAAAAAAATACCGTAACGCATTTTATACAAGAACTTTCTGCTATTTAATCTAGCAGTTCCAAATTCAGAAAACAGCCTCGAACCATTCTTGATCACACTTCCGGAACACTTTCCAACAGATAAGACTCATGTCCTGTTGGAAATCCAAACCATTTAACCCTTGCACTCGAGAGGCCATTCTCAGTCGCCATTTTAAACGGTGCATCATTTATATACGTTTCTTTCATTTCTGACACTAAACCAGCGGAGCGGTCTCCCCAAAACTTCTTCGCATGCGAATAGCACGGGTGGAGGAGGAAAAAATAAAACGCGCGTCGAAAAATGCAGAGCCTTGGCGGTGGGAAAACCGCTAAAGAGTTCGCCTTTTGCGTCAGAATGAGAGGAAAACCGAATGCCATTTCAATGCCTTTTAACCGATTTAAACGAAAAATTGGAGACAAATCAACAATTGGAGTTTGGCACCGCATAACAAATTTCATTTATCTAAGTAATTTTGTTAAGTATGCGATTATGCAGACAGAGGTCAACTTTGACGGATTTTGGCCCAGAATTTTATACGGACCTACTTTTCTGATAAAAAAACTAACAAATTTTATTCATCTAGCTATTGGAGTGTTTAAGGAGTTCACATGAATGACAGACAGATCTCCCGTAGACGGGATTTTGTCCAAAATTTGATAGAAACATACAGTCTATGCGAAAAGTTCATATACCAAATTTCATTCCTTCGTAGCTAATAGTGTCTGAGTTATCGTGTCTTCACAGATGGACATAATTCCAAAATTGTTTTCGACTCTGGAGGTCTAAATGTGGGAGAGATTCGTCAAAAATCTTGAGTTCGAATTTTTTGACGATTACAATAATACTTTCTCTCTTGTATACGAGAAAATAAAAATAAAACACCTACAGAGATGTAAGAAGTCGTAGAATAGTTTTTCAGGAAAGATGAACCATAATAAACACATTTTGACGTTTCCAAGCAATAAATGAGCCCTTGTAATCAAGCCAATTATGAATCCAAGCAGTTTTCCGGAAAGAAAGGGCCAATTTTTCTCCAACCATTCCCGATTTCAAACTGAAACGCGCCACTTTGTAAAACACCAGCATCATTTCTGAGGAATTTTTAATTGGTCCATTTTTTTCTTTTTACCGATTTTTAGCGCCCCAAATTCTTTAGCTAATGCAGTACGCACCTTTTCCAAAAAACTAAATCTATTCTGAAACAAACTTCACGAAAAAAACTTCATTATCCAAATAAATTTCTTAGACTTGACGAAAAAATTGTCACTCCCCTTAATAATTATTAATTTGTACTTAATCATACAACCTCAAAAAAATTATATTAATTGCAATATAACACAAAAAATCTGGAAAAAGATAATATTTATTTTTGCTTAATCGCACCTAGAGCTGTTAAAATATTCATATTGATTATTCACATTTCTGCTATTTTGCTGCACGCGGTTATATAAACGATTGTTACAAAATTCCGTTTAAACTAATGAAAATCTGTTCAAGAAAAATATTGAACGAAACAAATCGGCACTCTTAAACACTATTTTTTTAAATTTTAAAGTAATGGAAAAATGGATTTAATGCGATAATACATTCAGACGTTATTAAGGAAAAGCATTAAAATTGATTCAGCTTCTTAATTAAAACTAAAATTTTGAAAGTTTTCTTAGTCGGCATTCACTACCCAAGAAGCAACTGTACAAATTGGTAGCTCAGGTTCAACATTCTTGTCCTGCTGCGGGTTGTGAGCAATTTTGGATCCGGCATTTATGGATAGTATCTTTTACCACTCATATAAAAATAGTGTTAAAAAATTCAAGTATGCCGAGTTTAGTCATGTTACCTAATAGTAAATATCAGAAAAGGCGTCGATCAGTTGGAAAGGATATCTTCTTTGTCTTGATTTCAGGATTCTTTGAAAGCACGCATCTTCAACTTCTAGGCCTCTATTAACACATTAACGACCGGCACTACCTTCTGTTTGAAGGAAATGGACAAAAACCGTTTTTATTTGATATCAGAATAATTTAATAAAAGTATGTAAAAATATTTTTATAGAAGATACAAAATGTTGCGAAAGCGCAACGTCAGGCAAAACGATTACTTTTGGATACATGAAAATCTTGAACATTTGCTATGGCAAGTACATTACATTCAATACAAATATCTTCTGCCATTCAGAGATCTGTTCAAAATTAAAACAGTCAGTCAGGAATAAATGTCAATTTAAAAATTTATTAAAGAAAAAAAGTTTCAATGAGAGCGTGAAACAGATTTTTTCCTAGAAGGCTAGCAAGCAGTTTTGTCCAATATAATACAAAAAAATTTTAAAAATTACTTGTAGTAAAAGAAAAGAAATCATTTTCACTAATGTTGCGAAAAACGCAACGTCAGTCGTTAATGGTTAACACATTTGTACGGGACACGATTAGATTCAAGTTCCAATTAAAGGACAAACAGTAACTGTGCTTGCTCTAGACAATGTATATACCATAAAAGAATAAGTGGACGTGTATTCTGCAGATATCTATTAACATATGCAAACTTATCTGCTTGCAAGCAAGTCAAATTTGAATTAAAATTTTGATGTTGGGTAATTTGAGAAAAAGTTATTTTTACGTTTCCACTTCCAAAAGTGTTAATATAAATAACTTATCGATACGCTTTTTTTTTTTTTTTTTTGCTTTAACTGTTCATTTTTCAGATCTTTTCCAACTGCAGAGAATTATCTTTACTTTTGCTGGAAGGAGATGCAAGACAACTTAGGCTTTTCTTTGTTCAGATAGTGGGATGGTTTTATTTACTTCGGCTTGCTTCGTTCGGGGGTGGTCACCGCAAGTACACGGATAAGTAAGCGGCGGGCACTCGCTTCCCCTGGGGGTATATTAATGGCGGGGCTGAATTAAGAAAAAATAAAGTGCTTATTTATACTTCCATCTTGCGACCTGCGCTTACTTATGCTAGTCCCGTATGGGCCTACGCTGCCAAAACTCATTTCAATCGCATAGAAAGGTCCCAGAGCAAACTTCTCAGACAGATAACCAGAGCCACATGGTTCATGAGGAACGAGAATATCAGAAATACTCTTAATATTAAAACCCTTAAGGAATACATCAAAAAGCTTGCAGAAAATTTCTTTAACTTTCTCCACGAAATAAATAACACATACATTAAAGAAATCGATTTTACACCTGAGATCTAGCTGAGTCAGCATTCTCGAGGTTAATCTCTTCCACATTACTCTTCTTTTTTTTTCCTCTAACGTTTAAAACTTTAATTCTCATATTTTATCAATGTAATCTTTAATTGACTACTTCCTCGTCCTCGTTCATGACTATTTCACTTAAACTTATAAACAACCTTCTTCATTGGTTCCCCTCTCCTTTTCATGCCAGCTCTCCTTCCTTCTCACCTACCCTGCCAGACTCAAGATCATATCTGAGCCTGACAAACTATTCTCACTCTGGATCTTTTCAGACATTCTTACCCTAATGGATTCCATTGCACCATATACTATCAAATTCACTACGATCCTTTTAAGAAGACACTGCCTCCTATCATCTACTGTTGCCTAGACATCAACGTGCATTTCAGAAGTTTATCAGTTCTTGGGTTCCAACTTGCGTTTCGTTGCACAGCACCCAAAACCGTCATGGTGGGAGCAAAGTCGCGGCTGCGCAGCGCAGATTGCCCTCACCACATCATCTTGTTCCGTCCCTCTACCACTGATAGTACTTTACCTCCTCTTCGGTGGGGTCGGGCCGGTGATGGCTATTAGGACTCCGGCCTCAGCCAGCACTCTGAACTATTGAAACGAAAATCGTCTATCTGACCAGGATGCTACGGCAGGGTGGGGGTAGATCCAGTTTTTCTGGTTACTTCTGCTTGCACAGTACTTGTCAAGGAGTAGTCAATTTCTGTGATGTTTTTGTCGTTGATTATTATCTTTGTTGTTCTTTGGAAAGCTAGAGTCAACGAATGAGATCTGGAAAAAAAGATTTGTATTTATTCAGAACAGACATGGATCCATCCATTATAAAGGGCCTCATGAAAAAGGTACAAATAGCTAAAATAAATTTCAAAAGTATAAAAATCTTAAAATTACGGATGTTTCCATTAAAGCTTAATAAATAACCTTTGTATTAGTAGTCATTTTTCCTATTTCATTTTTCACTTTTTTTTTAGTTTTGAATGTTTTACCTGCCTACGAAGGAGACACGATAGTGAACGGAACTTTTTACATTTTAAACGGAAGCATAATTGACTAATTAATGGGCAGATTTGGTACAGGTTTAATTCTTATAATTAAACAATAAATGAGTTTAAAAAATCAGTGCAAGAAACATTTAAAATTAATAGAACTTTTAACTAATAGCGCTGACCGATTAGTTTAAATAATATTTACAAACAATTTCAAATAAATGAAAATCAACATTTTGCAGAAAGTAATCAATTGTATAATAGATTAAGAAATAACATTTATTATCAAACAAACTAGTAAGTCTGTATTAAGTTTTTCTACTCTCTTTCTTCTGAATTTGAGCATCTAACTTTTTTTGCTATTCCCATTTTTTTTTTTTCTTAAAAATAAATTTAGCTATTAAAATGTTTTATACTTTATTGAAGCTTTAATATTATAAATATTGAATATGAATTGTTTACCTTACCCTTTCGAGAACATATTTTGTTTTTAATTTTTTTAAAATACTAAAAGAAAATCACTAAATTTCATAAAAATTATCTACCAAAGAACTTTTAATTGATATTATTTTAATTTATCTAAATGCATGATGATTTTGAGATTTTGTCACTTTCATTGACAATACATCCTCTGAGATGCTGTGTCCACGGAGGAGACAAAAAACTAAGTTTGAATTTTTAAGTGCTTTGGATTTTAGTATGGCTAAAATGGTATACTATCAAAATTTAGGTATCAAAATTTTAAATTATAAATTAAATTTTCTTAACTTATTCATAATATCCACGGAGTGGACGCTGAGAACTTTACTAATCTCTCAAATGGAACTAATAAATTGGAATATTCAATAAATTCGCAACAGAACGAACATTTTTTCCTTAAAGAACAAATTGTCTGCCTCTTATAAACTTTTTCATGATGATTTGGCATGAGCTTAT
Organism: Araneus ventricosus; assembly: GCA_013235015.1. Lineage (NCBI taxonomy): Eukaryota > Metazoa > Arthropoda > Arachnida > Araneae > Araneidae > Araneus > Araneus ventricosus. The sequence continues at coordinate 8,522 of BGPR01022872.1, read as the reverse complement.
GATATTTTTTTTAAGTTATCTTCTTTGTCCACGAAGGGAAACTCAATTTTCCAGGGTCAAAATTTAAAAATTAATTTTTTAAATATATAATTCTTACTTAGGAATTAAGTTCAACTTTAACTAGAGATTTTAAATTGGTTAATACTGAAGAAAAAAGTAAACATTTTTTTTTATTGTTTGAGTATCAGTAAACATTATCTTGTGTTTCAGATGTAGGGATGTCCATGGAGGGGACTTTTATATTCATTGAAAAATGAGACTTAAATAGTAAAATTATTTTAGTAGAAACGTATTGAATAACTTGCTTAAAACTTAAATTATACATATGAACAAAAATATTAGGACATTTGGTTTCATTAATCACCCTAGGCTAGACATTATCACCCTAGACTGTAAATAGCTCCTTTTCGTGGGAATGGCCCATAAGCGAGCCTAAAACGTGAACAAGCATTGATGATAAAACCTGCTTCAGTAATTTATGTCAGAAACTCGCGAATTTATATGAAAATAGAGTTTGCTTAGAATTCCAGCGTTCATGCAACTGATTAAAAACCGAAATTTGCCTTTCAATTCGGAAACATTAGTTAAGCAATTTCTGGAATAAAAATTATTCGCAGTGAAATGTTTTAAACACAGCGTAAAACAGTTTTTCTAATAATCTTGCAGAAATCTCTACAAGTTTCTCGTAGAAGCTTTCGAAAGCTGTGTGTACATTTGCCATAAAAGGATAACACGTAATGCACTTAAATATTTTACGATATAAAAATCGATTTTTTTTCGAAAACACCAAGTAGGTATACAATGTTTCCGAATGGAATTTTTTCTTTTAACCCTATTATAATTTATGACTTACCAAGTCCTTGAACTAATGGAACTTTGAGATACCATCCCTTCAGAAATATTTCTTGGGCACTCCCAGGAGAGTAGGATGTGGAACAGAGAAGGTAGTCGCTTTCGCAGAAGATGGCGTCATGTCGTTATCCGAGACAATGGCATCAATAAAGGATCCAGCTTCATCTGAGCACTCTGGTCTTTAATCAGCAAATTCAAGTGAATTTGCATACTTATTTCTTTGATGTTACTTTTGATCAAATGAGCACAACTACAAGACTACAATCCTCTATACTCAACTATAATTCATCACATACAGTGTTTAAAAAACTTGTTTTCTGCAATCTAGATTAGAAGATAGAATCCTGTAATAATCTATAGAATAGGATTCTAAAGTTCTAGGACGAATTCTAAAAGAGTAGAACTTTGCAAGCCGTTCTCAAAAGGAGAGCGAAGTAAAATCAAACTGTTTCACAGAAAAATCGGAATCGGAAAGAGTCGATTTCTCAATAGCGGAAGGTTGAAGTCAACTATCTCCAACTTTGAAGTCGGGTATCCAAGTGACTAAAGCTATGTGAAGCAAACTAGTTTCGAAGGGGAAAACCACGATTTTATATTTCCTTCAATTATTCCTATTTCACTTTTAAAATTTATCAACTTTTAAACAAAAGTCGAAGACGAAACTTCAAATTTGTTCTTACACGCTCATTCAATTTGAGCTTCACGGGTGTGATAGACGATTCAATGTCTAAATAACAATTTCTTAAGTTTAGAAATTACTTTCAATATTTTTCCATCAGTTCTCTCACAATGCATTCATTTCACATTACAAAGAACAATCATTTCAAATGTTCTTTCTATTCCCTTAAAAAGTTGAAATTGTAGTAAAATTCTGTAAATGTCAGACACTTAATGGGATTTTTATTTAAATGTCTCAAACCACGTATTTGTTTATAAGTCAAGGAGAAACTTCGAATACTGTGTCAGGCTTCTTTTTCTACCGTGTTTTTATTATCTTGCACTTTACCAATTTTAAATGCAATCGTAAATTTCAAGTTCCGATTCCATATCGCCAATCTGAATTGAAGATAACTTCACGATTTCGTTTCCCAGGTTCTCTCTCATTATTTATCGACAATAACCGAAAACATTGTACGCGATCTCCCCTCAGTCACAATGGATTACATCAAGTCCAAGACTGCATAATTTTAGATTTCTCGTCGATCCATAACTCATTATCAAGACTTTCGAATAATTTTGCTTTAAAATATTTAAAAATGGCGGAAGTAGATTAAATAAAATTTGATGGAAAGAATAATTATCAGGTGAAAGGAGTTCTGGGGGAAAAAGAAACAACTTCATTGCAGTTGAAAGAAAGGTCACCATTTCTCGTATGGTTTGTAACCTAACCGCTTTAGCCGATTTTCAAAATTAATTAAAAATTGCGAGTTGATTAGTTTAAAAGATTTCTTTTACGGTTCGTGCAGTCATCGTTAGTAATTTCTGCAATTGGCAACTAATTTCATTCATCTAATAAACATTGATGCGCACTTTGTCCAAAACGGTTCAGTTAAGCCCAGCATGAATTCATTTTGGATCAATTTTTCTAACCCATCTGAAATACTGAATTTGATGCATTTAGACGTCAAGGAGTTTCATCACGACTCTGGTTTTACCGAGTTACCCATTTCTGTTCATTTAAACTTAAACGAAATTTGGTGTTCAGTGTACGTCGGGATTCGAACTTCAAGATATGTGGAGGGAAAAGTTGTTTGTGGATTGATACAATTCAAGTTGTTTTAAGGCTGTCCGATATATGGGTTGCTTCAGATAAAGGCTACGGGATGCGACATGTTTCGGCATACACGAGGCGGTTTATAAAAACTAATGCAAGTTAAAGAAATGAGACCTACCTGAATGGGCTAAATTTTTCGTTTTAAGTCAGAAAATTCAGTTTCTGTGAAGGAGAATTGGCTCTAATGGTGAAATGTCCCAAAACATTTTGAAAAGACAGTTTAGGTAAAATTTACTTAATGAACGGCTTGGAGTTCTGTCCTCGACTTTCTCGTGTACTTTCACATTACGGGGAGTTCTTAAGTTTTGTATTGTAGTTAAAAGAATGGAATAAGCATTTTGGAAACTTCCTGTTGAATTGTTGGATCCAACATCCGACACTGATCAACAGTTTTGGCAACACGATCATATACCGAATTTTCATTCACCCAACCTGTTGTGTTGGAGTAACTGTGTTCAGATACACACGGATCGAAAATACCCATCTGCGAATTTACTCCAAAATTAGACACAGAAATATTTCAGGTACAAATAAACTAAAATTCACTCATTAAGCTTCGAGCCCTTGTTTACTGCCTTCATTACAAGAACGAATCAACAAATCAGCAGACAGTCAACCCGTCGAAAGATTTGGCCCAAGGTTTGATACAGATGTAAAATTTTAGTAGTGAAACAATATCCCAAATTCCATTCATATAACGCGTTGCATTATTGAGTATTCGCGCTCATATCCACAAGGATGGGCTGTGCGATATTTATACCAAATTTTTCAAATTCCATGCGTCTAGCTTGTTACGTTTTCAAGTTGTCTTCTCAGACAGACAATTTCTAAATTGTTTATCGGAATCTGGAAAGTCTGAAATGTAATTATTATCCAAAATTTCGACGTCGAATCTTGTGAAGATTGTAGTTCGTTCTCAACGTGTGCTTCGGATGCGAGAAAGTAAAAAAGAAACGATCACTATTCCAGACGGTAAGGATGAAAACGAAAATTAAACCTCCAATCGCTTTTGGAGTTTGTTGCTACGTACACAATCAAAGGTTTGGTTAATTCCTAGCAAATATTAATTTTCCAATCTTTTTTCGGTTGAGTAATTGTCATATTAAAAGAAATTAGAAGAATTCTATGAGTTTTGCGTTTCGTGTGAAATTTTAAATTTGATCGAGTTAATGATTTTATATTCAATTTTTTCAGAAACACTTTTAGAAAACCAAGACTCGTTCGAGATGGATTACAGAAATTATACCGAAATTTCAGTTTCGCGTCTCGTTCGCAAATAACTGAATATGTTCAAATAAATTTCAAAGAGTCAAATACCTCGATAACATCAAGAGCTTACTACAATTGGTGCTCATTACAATCTGTCATTATTATCAGTTGCAATTATTAATTACTTTAACAGAGTTTAAGTCGCGATAGGCTCTTCGAAGTGGATATCGCATAAATTGTCTTAACATTTTAGACGATCTTCATACCGTTTCCGTTTTGAAGTCAATTACCATTAAATCCAAATTTTACTTAACTCTCCATTAATCAGGTCTTGCAACTAGATGACCATCTCATAAAGTCGAAAATTGCCATATCCGCATAAATGAAATTCCTAATCATGTCAATGTCTAGTATTATCGATAAATCATTTCTTGAAGGCTGGATCTAGTACTGCAAAACAGTGTTCGGTTTGCTAGACACCGAATAGAGGAAAAATTATTTTCAAAGTTGGCAGATTTTTAGAAACTGCAAGAAGTTGTGAAATCTTGAGTGCTTTTGAACAGGCTTCACATCCTAAAGCTTTTGGCCATTTTCCGATTCAGTGTCAAGTGTCAAACATGTAGATGCATTCGTTTTTTATTCATATATGGGATTAAGTCATTCAATATTCCTGACAATTGAGCTTTTCTACGATAGATCGCGAGTGCACTGAATTCAGTCGGGAAGAAAGTTTTCGAAAACGAGACATTAAACTATGAAAAACGGGTGGTTTTCTGGCCGAGTAAACATATAGCTCTATCCCTTGATGCTGGAAGGAAAGAATAGTTTTGCATTCATGAGCTTTATCATCTAAAACTTTTATGGCCGTATGCAACGCCTTTTATTGTGTATGGTTTACGGAATTGATTTTTGTAACCCAGTTGCTAAAATTGCAGTTTCTGTATCCTGTTGTTCGAAAACACACGAGCTAAAAAGACATTAAAGAGAAAAATGCATTGCAAGAAACAAATACGATATACTATACACCCTATGATATTATTAAAAATTATTTTAAGTGTTATTGTGCAAACTTTAAGCCATTGTTAACACTTCTTATTTCTAATGCAATTATGGATGTAAAGTCAAGGAAATTATGCTGTTAAAATTTTGCTAAGAATCGCTTTGCCAAAAGAGAAGGAAACCAGATGGAACAGTATTTCACATTAAGAACTCCTCACCCAGTGGTCACTAAATTGTCGACAATCGTGTACAGAATAAAAGCGGAAGTGTTAGCGGTGAATTACAGCAGGGTAGTTGACTCGCGAGTAATATTCCCTTTTTATTGTTACAAAATAGAACAAAGATGCTTTCTCTGAAAAATTCAAAACAATGAAGAAACGAGGGTTTCAAGAAACGAAAGTTTCAAAAAGATTACGCTTAAGTACAATGCGCAAACATAGCCAATTTTCATTCCACACGCTGGACATTCTTAATGAATCAACATCTCTTACTGCATACATTACCCACCACCAACATCTACAGTTCTCACACATTCCACTCATTACCCACTGCCATCACTTTAGTTCACATCACGTAATTGTCTCTAGTATATTACCCATTGTCACAAAACAGCACTCACGATCGTACATTACCCACCACCAACATCCACAATGCTAACAATCCACACATTATCCACCGCCACACACCCAAGTTCAAATCTCTCACTTTATACATTACCCATTGCCACAGTACAGCATTCGCATTCATTACCCATTGCCACAGCACAGCATTCGCATT
>BGPR01022871.1:0-24867 GCA_013235015.1 Araneus ventricosus | reverse complement strand
AAAGTAGCTGATATTTATCACTGTGTGCTTTGTGTTGGAAGAAAAAGTTCCTTATCAGCTCTTGCAAGCAATCCGCAGAGAAAAGATGGAGTCCCATAAGCACTAATTAGAGAAGATAAAGCTGACGATGTTTTCTTAACTAGAGTGATAGTTAATGCCCAATCGCCGCTCGAATACGAGCCTCAAAGCTTCTTGAAATATGTTTCATTTAAGTTAAACTAACATCATAAATAATTCAACTACCTTTAAAGGGAAATATTTAATGGAAGTGTGTACAATTTTGACTTTATCTGTACGTAGGATAATGCATTTTACACTTAAAATAACTTTCGAGATTATTTCTTTAACGGTTAAAATGATTCTAAATGCATGACGTTACGGGGAAGTGATTAAATAAGAATAAGAATGGATTACGTATATTGTGGAAAATTCTATTAATGTAACGATTATTCATTTGAATCAAAGTCTTGACGATATACAGGGTTTTACGAAATGTATTTAAATATACAGGGTGTCAATAAATTATCTTCACAACTTTAGGCTTTAATAGCTTTAAAACTGTACTAGATAATAACAAAGGGTTTTCAACAGGTGTCAAGATGACTCATAAAGTTTTTGTTTGTTTTCCAAGTGATGCAGATTTGGCGAATAATGCGGACGCCACAGGAGAAAACTCACTGTGTAGCTTGATTCACAAAGTCTGATAACCAAGTGCAACTTTGGCGTCTGAAAAAGATAAGCTATCAACCCCCTGTTTATGGATAACACGACCTGCTTCCATAAATGACGTATACCAAGCCCGAACAGTTGGTCGGGACGGTGGATCACTTCCGTACCGTGTCCGAAAGTTTCGTTGCAATTGGGTATCGGTTCCTGAATCTACAAAGTTTTTTCTAAAAATTCAAAACAATAAATTGTACATAACTTGCACTTCGAAATTAAATCTTTTATGCCAAATTTTAAAAGTTTTTTTTAGAAAAATACGTATAAATTATAATAATTATAATTTGCAGATACTGTAATTAGATTAGACGTGTAGCAGAGTATGAGAATACATTATATTATAAGAGTACATGGATCTTCTGATAAATAACGGTTCTGTTGCCAATTTTGAATAATAATATACAAAAATTCTACAATATTTATGTGGAATACGTAATTGTCGATTGCTTTCAGAAAAGAAAGAACATTTCTTCAAGATCTATATATAAAAAACGCTAAGGTACGTGGCACAAAAAAGGAACTAATTTCTTTTTTCCCGATGGCAACGATCGGTATGTTTACAAAACAAAACCACTAGCTTCCTTCATGTTTGACATAGAAAAAAGAATATGACCCCCTTCTAGGAGGACTCCATTTTTTTTGTCTTGACAGAAATGGATCGGCAATTTTTCTAGTCCATCTCTTGATGGCAATTTTACTTAATGTTTAATCAGATTGAAACGAATTTTGGAATGAATATTTTTTTGAACTAGGGGTTAGCAGCCTTTTTTGCTAAAAATCCCTAAACCTCGAATCTCTCGGAGATACAATTCAAGTCAATGTTTGACATAACTTTTTTGGCATAGAACGCTACTGTATTCTTTCTGGTGTGTAAACTAACATTTTATTGGAAAAAAATAAGTTTAAGACTTAGAACTCTCAATATTTCTTACAATATAATGAAATTTTGTATGAAATTATTTACAAGAGATCAGTCAGGACTGAAGTATATGGGCTTAGGTAAGCCAGAGAATGTTCAGACCAACGTCAGAATATTTTAAGTAAGAGGAGGTAAAATCGGATTAATCCACAAATTGAGGTAAACATCATGGAACTTACTATTCTGAGCATTGTACATGGCTACTTTTCCGTTATACGCAACTTCTTGGCGCCTGTTTTGCCTTGGTAATTTTTTTAGAGTGCTGAATCGTCAAGTTTTGCTCAATTACTTTGTTGACTACAGTTGACGCGTGATTTATTTTTGGCGAACTGAAGCGTCAGGATCCAAAATGCGCCAATTTTGCCGAAAATGCATGGCGTGCGTATAATGGAGTGAGAAACTAGCGTGGGAGCAGCTGGTTTAACTCTATGAGCCCTATCCTACCTCAAACCGCCCCATTCGACAGAGGCCGGACTCGGGCGGTTTCCGGTCTCCTGAGTGAATTTTAAGGGAGAAAAGTGGTTCCTTTCTTTCTGACAACTGATTGCCCAAACCTGGGTGCCGTCGTCCTGGAATTTCTGTAAATAAAGTAAGGATTTCATTCTGATTTCGTGAACGAACATTTACTTCAGTTTTTGAGGTACTAGAATTCTCACTCTAGCCGGATTCAGAGAGCCCAAAGATTAAAGAATTTGCTGTTTCGTGGTAATTAACATACTATCTAAATTTCCTCTCCAGAAAACGAGAATCTAAACTTTCCACAGCCATCACAAACAAATGAGACGTAAAACTCTCCTATCTGTTACTGGGTTTTTCTTCCGAGGAAAAAATACGAAACCCTACAAAGAACGGGTTTCAGTTGTTCCAAAAATGCAACATAACCGTCACTATTAAGTTAAAATTCCATACATTGAAAATCTTCTAAAACATAAAGTCAAAAACAGAGATAGAAGTTGGTTCTTCTTCTAGATTTCTTGAACCTATCTTTACGAAGCATCTAGAAATTAGATATAGTCTTAAAAAATGAAGCAAACACGAAGGGAAAAGCCATAGCGAAAATTTATCGTCCAGAGTCATGATGTTAAAACTTATTCGACGTCTACATAAAATAAAGCAAGACACTGAGAGAGTGGAAGTAGCCTTGAATCTCAATCGGATTTTTATCGACCAATCTCTTCATCCATCTCTGGCTGCAGCTTTACGTCAGAAACTCTCCAAGCTGCGTCCCTTTCTCTCTGCATTAAAATACTGAAAAGTGTTGAGTGGGGAAAGTATTGTTTAGCAACGGATTCGGAAATCTTCCGCGCTTTTGCTCATGCGCCGGGAGGAGTTATTTTCATCAAAATAGGGGGAATGTGACGAATGGAAGGGTAATGTTCACATTTTACTGAGCGTGATCTAACGAAGAACTCCGGAACTCCTGTTCATATGACTCATTGCCCGACACCCCTTTCCGGTGTAAAATCGTCCAAAGGTGGTAGTCTCGGAATCTGTTGCCTGAACAGTAACTCTGGATTAAATGTATCACAGAAACTTCGGCCAACTGAGACTATTTATCGGACTGTGTCACTTTTCATTCAGATGATACTTGGGACTTGATTTTCAGCAAGGGCTGGCGAGCAGGGGCTAATGGTAGCTTGTAAAGATTTAACTGTTGGAATTATCGGTTGAAATGCTTATTTATTTACGATTTTTAATTAGCTTATAGAGGCTGCTAAAATATAGAATACTACAAATTGTACACTGTTTCTTGCTAAATTGAATAATAGCATTAAGCTTAAAATCTGAAAAATTAGAATGACTTTTTTTTCTGCTCTAAAAATTGTACACTGCAAATTGTATTGCAATTGTTGCTGCAAATTGTACACCGTCTGTTGCTAAATAAAGTAATAGCATCAAGCTTAAAATCTTCAAACATGGAATGATGTCTTTTTCTGGTCCTATTTTGGGTTCAGAACTTGGAAATAAATAAGACATTTTAATGTTATCTGTAACAAATACATATTTATCAACAGAAGTTTCGTTTTTCATTTATTTTACAAATACTTTTACAAGTATTAACTGTCTTTGTAAAGTATTAACTTTTCCTTCCCGAAGAATCGGCCACAACTTTTGTCATACGACTGCTCTCTCGGCCTCATTCCTTTCCATTTCGTAAGCACGGTCTTAAGGAATTCTTCTTAAATGCCTTTAAAGAAAGACTGCGCCTTAACCCCGACCTTAGCATCCATTGCCGATGTCAACAGTATCATCTCTTATTTGTAAATCTAATTTATGAATATTATAGAATCTTGAGATCATTTTTGGATATATTCACTACCAGATGGCGACAGCGTTTGGAATAAAAATTTAATCAAATTAATCGAATAATGTTAATTAAGTTCTGAAAATGTCAAAAAATATTGTCTCTCAATTTTTCTTTGTAACTGCTTGGTTTTAAATGCTATTGATTTTAATTTGGTTATCTTTTGTATGTGTTTTGTGTTTTTAATGCATAGTTTTTTCTCTTTGAGTTTTCCTTGCTCTTTGTCTTTGCTCTTTGAGTTTTTGTGTTTTGTGTTTTTAATGTTAAGCCTTTTGTGTTTTGCTCGTATCATTTTTTTTTTTAGTTCACTGTTGTAAGCGATGATTTTTAAATTGTTCTGCTCACTCCTTGTGGTTCCTTGTAAACTCTTTTTTTAATGTAGTTCATTTCTTTTGTTTTATGTTTCCCCTCCGGCCTCTGGAAGGCCTTACACCCTCTTGGGTAGGCTGGGCCGGAGCGGATTGTAAATAAATAAACAAACAATGCCCAAAAGAGCTAGATCACATATGAAGAACTCTGAGCTATAACTTGGTTTCATTTTTTATACTCATGACTCGAAAAAATCTAAAGCAAGAAAACAGTATTTGCAAGGATGTTGTGATAAGGTGTCGGCCTCGGAGCCAGAGAGCTCCAGGCTCGAATCCCAATTTCATCGATGATCCGTCGTTTATTGGGTTTGTTGCAAATTAAATCATACGTAGGGGTCAAACGTCCTCGCATTGGTGTGGTTCTAAAGTTTGGAGGGGCTGCCAGTTCAGGTGTCATCCTTGTCATCTGACCGCGGTTCAAAATTACGAGAACCGTACCCATAGAATTTTCGCGTTGCTTTAAAATGGGACGTAAATATAACTAATCTTTAAGCTAAACTTGCAAGGATGTTGAGAATAAACTAAAGAATGAAATATGGTTGGCACAAAAATCATGATTAACTTTGGCTTGAACTGTATGTCCACATCGTTTTAGGACTCGTTCTAGCAACACGAGTGCCAATGACAGTCGTTTTGATATTGTCTATAGAATATTTTTTTTTTTTTTTTATGGCTTGAAGGGTTTTTTTTATTTATTTACATTTTTTTGTACTTGGAAATTTATGTTGAAAATTTTATCTTCTTTCTTTCTTTTTGATAACTCCAATCTTTCGGAAGTATACACAAACTTTTAAAACTACAGGCTTTGGGCAAAAATGATCAAGCAATAAAATCATTTGAAAAGTTTTGGGAACCTTTATATATGTATAAAAAAATGTAGAATATTTCATCGTTTTATGATATTTGATTCTGTTTTAAAATTTGTTTCATTGACTCGATGATATCTTACTCTAGGATTTTTGGATACTTCCAGAAGAATCTTTTCTGCTTGTGTGATTGATTTTTTATTCTGTATTGGAACAAAGTTTACACAAATCCTTTTGAATCTTGACACCTATTCTTAAAAAAGTTATTAAATTTACCTATGCAGCGTAGAAAATACAATTCCTAAGAAGGCAATTTTTTATAACAAGATTTTAGTTATCATAAATAAAACATTTATTCGCACTTTTTAAATCACGAGAAATTCAATTCGTGAGAAATCCTAAAAGAATTATTATTTTCCCAATATTTTTTTGTTTCGTTTAAGTTTTTGTTCTCGAAAAATTCAGATTTGCAATATAAGTCACAATCTATGCTTTATAAAACCGAAACAAATATTTATTTGACGGTATTTTCTCGCAAAATCTACTGAAAAAGTATATAGAAAGGAATGAAAAAATCCTACATACACTGCACAATTCTGTTTCTCAAGGAGAATTTCTTTAAAAAACATTATACTCTGCTTTATAATAAAGATGCCAACAAATGAAACAAGGTTATTGTTTTTCGGCACTATAAGGCGTCCGAAATGTTATTTTTTTCTCACCGTGAAAGAAAATTGAACTTTATTTTTATCGAAATCACAAGCAGAGTAACTTGAATTTACAGAAGTTTTTATTTCCGTTCAAGGGATCATAAAATATTTAGCTTTCTTTTTCCAAATTATTTTCACTATCTTCTGTAAATGTGCATTAATTGTTCTAATTATTGCCCAGATTTATATTATGTTCCTCAGGGATGAGTGACATTTAAAACATGAATCATTTTATTGTTTTTATATTTTAACATTAATACCAATTCATTATCCTGTACCTAAAACGGAGATGAATCTTACTCAGTGGGTAACCGTTATTATATTAATACTGGCACGTTGTAGAACTTTATCCAAATAATAGGAATAGTTTCCAGAAAAAAGAAATCAAATAATATAGTTTGCAACAATTTGTCTTAAGGATCAACCTTATCATCATATCTTAAGATCTTAATCTCAAAAGATATTAAAATAATTGTTTACACATTCAATATTTTGTTGATGTCATTCATAAACACTTATTATTGTGAGTTTTTTTCTATAATTAAAGGTGAAATAACGTCTCTAAATATAAGGAAACTGAAAAAAAGCATTTATTTCTACGGAATAGGGAAGAATATAGATTTAAACTCTTTAGGGTTTTTTGTTGTGTTTAATGAAAGGCGATGCAAAATTCTGGGATTGGGTGAATTAAGTAACATTAGCGTATAAAATTCTTTTTAAGGTTATTTCAGAAATGGTAACTACAGTAAAGGACGCAAATAAAATAAATCTTATATTTTAGAATGTATAGGCATAGTATTCTGTTTAATATATTTAATTATACACGTTTCTTTTCGAAATTATGGTTATAAATCTAATTCCTTATTATTCGAAACCTTAATTTGTATGCTAAAGAAATCTAAAAAGAAAGGAATAAAGGAGTCATTTTTATAATTCTTATTTATTTTATGAGGTCTCGGAGTAAAACTAATTCAACTAAGAAACTCTATTTCCTCGACTTCAGCTCGAAGAAATGGCCTCATTAAATAAAATATTCAAATTCTCTAATTACATTACCAAAGAAGATTTTCTGTAGTCAGATGGATAAAATTAAAATTGTTCTTGTACAGTGGTATATATAAATAAATTTTGGTAGAATTTCTATAATAAGCAAAAATAAATTTAATCCACTAGCCACAGAAATTAATCAATTGAAATCTCCGTTACATTTCGATTAGAGAAAGATAAAAATCCAGAAATCTTCCATATTGGTATAACTTAATACCGCAAGTCAAACATTTCAATTCTTTGAGAAATCATTAAATCCAGTGTGTAATTATTTTCCTACTGTTATTTAGTTTAAAAAGTGTTCGCCAAACAAACTAATTAATGTTATATAAATAGAAATCCTACTCTTACAGTAAATCTAAATACAGGTTTCGAAATCGGACAGTTTTGCATAAAGATGTCTCAGAAGTTCGCTATTAATATGATAAAATTTCAAATAAAAAACTTAATTAAGTGGAATAGTATATAACATTTTATGCCTTTTCATATGTTAATCAAACAGAAGTTTGAATACACCATGGTTTACGAAATAAGCATATTTCATTTTTCTCTTAAAAAGATTTCATTCTGCCTCTGATGTAACTCAATACTTTTGAAATCGATGTCCAAAGATTTGGATTTAATGGTATTGGAACATTGAGGGCGAAACTATGACCAGGGGGACAGACACTGACCCAAGAAGGCTTTTTAAATGACCCGTGCATTGATTTTTATAAATTTATTTTTATTAATAAAAGAGAGAGTAGAAGGGAAACATTAAATAAATTCAAGTATAAATATTTAACGTCTAATTTATATAAAAAAATATTTTCAAGTGGACGTTGGCTAACTGATTTACTTTTATTGTTTTGATCTTCATTTGCAAAAGGAAAAAGTTATAAAACAAAGAAGAAATAAAATTTGCGCCCAATTATTTTGAACTTTTAGCTGTCTGGTTAGAAAACTTAGCTTTTACAGTAAATGAATTGATCTTTTTCGTATTTAATTATATCTCTTAAATCTTAAGAATACTTTATCCATGATTTTTTTAAGAAAATATACATGTAAATACGAGCTATCTGCTTTTGAACTGAACAAGAGAAGCTTAAAAAGACGTTTGCGCCTCTCGGAGGTTTAAAATTTTCTAATGAATTTTAAAAGTGAGAGAAATAAGGTCTACTGTCAAGTTTTTCTATTAATGGGACATACGACTCTTAAACCTCGAAAAAATGGGTGGGGGGAACTGTCAAATTCGATACATTCTATCTCTGAAACAAAGCAATTCACAAACTCACTTTTTTTCTAGAAAAATATCTGTTCTTTCTCTTATTGTACACACATTTTCAAACCTTTATATTGGTACGCATTTATTTGAGAGAGTAATAAATATGGGTATAATTTTTGGAGAAAATATGAGATAGTCACCTTGCGTGCATGATCACGGATAAAATATTGGTTTAAACACAATATTTTGTGTATTACAAGTAATCCAAACAGTCTGTTTAGGAAACTGAACCGCAATTTATTAACATTTAAATTTAATTTCTATTTTATATACCAATTTAAAATAAAATGTTAAAAATAGTTAAAATGTCAACTTTTCTAACCTCCCCAAAAACATATTTGGGGAAAATATGTACAAAAATTGTGGTTCAATTTGTAGAACCTATCACAATACATATTCAGTAAAAATTTTATATAAAAATATTCAATTGTTTTTGAGATACAGCGCTTTAAAGATATGGTCGTTTTCAATGTTTACGTTGAACAGCTGATCCTTTTTCTTCATAACTTTCATAATTATGGGAATTTTTTACGCGGTTTGTTTTAAATTGTTCAGAAAGGACTGGGAAATAACATTTGTTTTTCATAAAATCGAAAATTTTCAAGGTTCAATAGTCGTATGTCCACTTTATCAAATTTTCGGTGTTTCCAATTATTGATACCCTTTGGATCACATTTAGTGACTCAGTTGCTAGTATTAAAAGAATAATTAACAAAATTTTACCCACTTCTCAAAAAGTTTCGAAATCACTGTTTTAGAAACTGATTCCCTATTAGAAGAGATAAAAATGCTTTGTAACGGTGTTCCATAAAAGGGGGTAGGGGACTTTTATTATTTCCATTTTTTTAGATTCTTTTTATAATTTTGAAATTGAATTATTTTAAACATTTTAAGTCATTGCAGATGCGTTTATTTTAAATTGTTTAGAAGATATAGCCAAAAGCCATCTCGATACATATAGATGTTTAGTAGATGATTTTTTTTCACTTAAGTGCTTATATCTCAAAACTACATTTTCAGAGCTTGTGAGTGTGATTTTTAAAATAATAATTCATTCGGCGATAATTTAATTCATTCGGCGAGTGAAAAGAAAGGGTTTTCAACACATTCAGGAAAAAGATTTCAAAATCGGAAATCAATTTCAAGCTTCAATTTTTGTTGGGGAATTCCATTAGATAAAGGAAGAACATGGAATTTCTTTGTAAAGAACATTGGCATTGAAAATTTTCTTTTAAGACATAAAATACACAAAAGTCATTTGTCTTAGGAAACCATTATAGCTATACCAGCAAAAAAACTATAGTAACACTTTTTCTGTAGTGTATTTCCTAATTTCAGAAAATTCAGTTTTCACGTTTTGTTGTGAAGGAAATTTTATAATACATAAATAACTCTAAAAAGTTTTTACATTCCACGGAAAATTAAATTAATCTAGTTTCAAAGAAATTTTTTTAAAAGATAAAATTTTTCATTTTGCAGATATTATGAGTAGCTTCTGGTTCCTCTAAACCAATAGGTAAAAATAAACAAATAGGTAAAAATAAAAGGCATTTTTGGAAATGATGCGTGATTTAATTAAAATTTCGAAAATAAAATTATCGAGCAATATATTAAATTGTTTGATTACGCCTTTTAGTTGAGAAAAGCGCAGAGACCGTTTGCTGTCGATGCCGCCAGAGTGGCGACATTCCCAAGTCGTCGTAGAAATCGGGTTTTTGTGTTTTGTTTTACACCCACACCGGTGGTGGCATCGACCGCAAATGGTTAATAAGTATGATTTTTGTCTACTTTCCATAGGTGTCAAAATATTTTTCGCAGATATTTTGACTCTTGCCTGAGAAAATGAAACTCGAAAAATGAATCTACATGAATTCCATTTGAAACTGGAATTGATTCAATTAAACAAAGAAGTAAATTTCTCTCTATAAAATATCTCTCCATATTGTTACGCAAATCGTCCAGTGTTTGTACGGTAAAAGAAGTCCAAAAAGGAGGATAATGGAGAAGACTCTTTATTTTCAAATATTCCGGAAAACATGAAGCACAGGTAACAGGCAAACACAGCACTTCCACAAATTAACAACAGAAGCAGGCTGCAAATCTCTAATAATAACAGTAATAGCACGAGCTTATAGAGCTCAGCGTCTAAAAGCTGACCAACTCGCAATGCGAAAGAGATTCCTGTCCACATTGGGTTCTTTCGATATTTATATCTATTCCAACCGAGCGTGACGTCACATGGAAATCTCTGTTGAAATCCGGATCTCGGTTCCTATGAGAGATATCACGAAAATTCTAGCATTTTTCAGGGCTTTAGTTTTATCGCCAAAGTCGCCAAGGTTGGGGGCTCAATGACTTCCCACCAACGATAGCTAGTAAGAACCTCTGTAAATGTTTCTTTCCAACCATAATACTAATACCGCTGGAAAGCGGCATTACAGGTACGTAATAATATATTAATTATGACTGGAATTTTCTCATAATTTCCGAAATACATTTTGAGGAGGCAACCCAGGCGTTGCAATACAAAAAATAACCTGAAAATCAATCAAAACTTTGAAATTTAGACAGCATACATTCTAGCATTAGATTTAGAATTAAGCACTTTGATGTTTTCCATGAAGCTATTACCGATTATGTTTTGTAATTACACCTTTATAAATAACTATCAATCATGATTTTCCCCGCTAAAATACTTTTCTGTAATTACCATCAAAAAATAGTTCCAGCAAGTTATAATAATAAGCATTCTGCTTAGTATCCATTCTACAAGTATTAGCCCCTTCTTGGTCGGCGTCGCACGTCACACGTTCGGCATTTTTGTCTTCGTCACATGCCATGCGACGAAGAGAAGAATTGAATCGTTGAAAGTGAATTCGTCTCTACTTGTGCGTCTCGTTATATTCCGCGATTTCGACCATGTGCGCAATAAAATAATCGGCAATAAAGGATTTGAATGAGGTTTTTACGCTCTGATGTTCAAGAAAGGTTGTAAAGCTGTTTTTTCATGGTAAGGTTATAAAAGCTTTAAAAAAATTTTTTTTTACTTATTATTAATTTTCCATGCAGATATTTATCTTAAATACCTCAAAGCAATAGATTTGAGAAATATATTGTCAGAGAGTATTTTGTTTTAATTTCAAACTTGGGTGCATTGCAGGGAAAACTGGAGATCAGTGAATGGGATAACACATGTATGACCAGCAGTAGGTCAGGCAAAAACTGCTTACTGATAAAAATATTTTGCATTTCCGAATTCAGGATAGAACATATATTAATATTCAGCAATAAAAAAATGCCTTTTTGGGTCGGATATTCGAAAAAAAATCCGACCAAGAAGTGGTTTAAAAGAAGAAGAATTTTAAGTGAAAAGCTTAATTTTAGATAGAATAAACACGGAATTTTAAGTACCTTTATTTATTATTATGTGGTTGGTTGTTTAATTTTAAGCCACAAGAGCCAGATGTGGTTATATTATACAATTGCAATAAAGGTATCTTAAAATTCCTTAAATTTAAGGAATTTTAAGATACCGTTATTTATTATTATGAGGTTGGTAGTTTGATTTTAAGCCACAAGAGCCAGATGTGGTTATATTATACCATTGCTATCCTGCGAGTGCATTCATTTTACATAAATGCAAATACTTAGAAATAATCTTTCAAATAAGTCCATTTATCATAGACGTATCAACTGTGAAAGTCCAATTACAACATGTAAAGTTTATTATCAGACAATGAAGTAATTAACATATTCAGAAAAATAAGTCACTCACTGAACGATTAAAATCATGTAGTTACTTTCTTTATGATTTGATATTATAAATTTTTAAAGGTCCCTATCGATAGGCGTGCTTACAAATGTTGAGAGAATTTTAAAAGTTACATATCACTAAATGCGTTCATAAATTCACAAATAATGTGTCCATATTCTCTGAAATATCAGTTTATTGTTGTAATTGTTATACAACTCGAAATCAATTGAAACATTTCTAATATTTAAAATAATTAAGTTTAGAAAATATATATGCATTCAAGGCATGAAATTATAGGCCGACAACTATAATTTGGCAAGAATTTTAGAAATGGGTTCAAAATTATCCTAAAGATTAAGAAATAATTACACTAAATTATGAGTAGAAAATGAAAAATTCGTTCCAAGATGGTGAAAATTTCATATTCATTAAAACTAACGAAATTAATGACATATTTAACAAAAATAATTCTAAAAAATATATTTAACAAAAATTTAGTATTATGTAGTTTCTTTAATGACTTTATTTAAATCCCTCAGCGTTTCGTACACGTGCTTTATATTCATAAAATTTTCAGGTAATGTTTTCTTTATGTTTTGAGTTCATCTGTAATTACAGTTGTTTCTCTGTAAATCAGTATCACTATTAATAGATTTTGCAGTACAAATAAATGACTCCTTAATTCAAATTGAGAAACAATGACTTTCTTCATTTACAAAAGTGGTGATGGGATCAGATTGCAGCTTAAAATAAAATATACAGACCGTGAAGATTTCGTTATGAATTATTAATACATATTAGAAGATCTCGTGATTTTCAAGGACATGCTTTTTATTAAATACCAATTTTTTATGTCTCACCTATGGTAAACATAACTTATCTTAATATAGATGCTTCTTTTAAGATGCAAATATTCATAAAAAATAGTCTAGAATTTACTTTAGAGCATAAAATGGATGAGGACAGAAAAAAATGTTGCCAAGATACTGTTTCGAAGCTTTTGAATCTCAGAATGACATGTTCTCTTTGAATTATAAAATGTGAATATGAATGAAGACATAAATAAAAGTAATTTCGTCATAGAAATTTTCACAGAAACGTAGATCCAAATACTCAGAGAAAAGCAGTCTATAATTTACTTTAGAGTACAAAATGGATGAGGAAATGAAATGAATGAATGAAGGATATGAATATATGAAAGATATGAAAATATGAAGGATATGAATATACGAAGGATATGAAAATGAATGAAGGATATGAATATGCGAAGGACATGAAAATGAATGAAGGATATGAAAATGAATGAAGGATTTGAATGAATAATATGAATGAATGAAGGATATGAATGAATGGAGGATATGAATGAATGGAGGATATGAATAAATGAAGGATATTTATGAGGATGAAAAGTGAAATGGTGCCAAAGATGCTGTTTTCGTTACTTGTGAATCTAAGTCTAAAATGTTCTCTTTGAATTATAGAATATGAATATGTATTAAGACATAAATAAGAGCAATGTCTTCATAGAAAATATCCATAGAAATTTTCACAGGAAATTAGATGCAAATACTCATAGAAAAGCAATGTAGAATTTACTTTAAAGCACAAAATAATTGAGGACAGAATAAAATGAAGCCAAAGATGCTATTTTCGAAATTTGTGAATCTCAGAATAACATTTTCTCTTTGAATTATGGAATGAGAATAGGTATGAATACGTAAATAAAAGTAATGTCTTCACAGAAAATCTTCATGAAAATTTCACAGGAAAGTGGATGTAAATACTCATAGAAAAGTGGTATAGAATCAACTTTAGTAGTGAAGGAATGTCAATAACTATAGCTTCAGATACTTACCCCTCGGGTTTAATAAAAAATTTTGCACCATTTATTCTCAGTATATTACGAACAACCTTCCAGGAATAATTTTTTATGGAACCCTTATTCAGCTTAAAGTAATGTAATTCAGATAAAGGACAATGAATCACAACTCAATTGAACTATTTTTACTAGTAGTTCTGTGAACACTAGACCTAACCCCACCACAAAATATGAAATCTAAGAACATTGCTTCGTACACCTTATTTACACAAGACTGCTTTTATTAGTATTCACAAAATTACAATTAAATGTATTGTTTTATGAGTATTGACAAAATTAGAATGCAATGTCTGTTTTTATCAATAATAACACAATTACAATTAAATAATAATTAATTAAATATCTCGCCATTATAAAAATGATTCAGTTGTTTTAATGTTGCCAAACTCGTTATTAACTGGTCAAACATTGAAACCATTGCAGCAGCCACCATCCTTAAATTGAAGCAAAAAATAAAAATCTTTACACATACGACAATTTTAATGACTTCATGAATCATTCATGGCGAATTCAAAGTAAGTCGAAAACTCATATGATAGTGATTGTGTAACAAACAAACTTACAGAAAAGCAGAGGTCGCGGTGGTCTTGTGGAAAAGGTCGGCTTTGGGGCCGGAGGGTTAAAGGTTCGAAACCCGATTCCACTGAAGATCCGTCGTGTAATGTGCCTGTTGCACGTTAAATCATACGTAGGGTGGCAAACGTCCTCCAGCTGGCGTGGTGCGGAAGTTTGGAGAGTGTGTCTCAGCTCAGGTGACGTTCTCGTCACCTAACCGCGGCTCAAAATGCCGAAGACCGTCCACAATTAACCCTCGTATTGATTCAAAACGGAATGTTAATATAACTAAACTAAATGAAAAAAGATAATACGAAATTTCGGCGATAGATGCCGCTGAACCGTTTCAATTTGCAGAAATGCAAATGAAATATCTTTAATCTCGCGTTTGCGCGCAAAAACGTATATTGTTGTCATTATTATTATTGTTTACTTTTCTGTTTTCTTTTATTTATTTTTAATTCAAATTTATATTTTTCTATTATTTAATCTCGCAGCTAAATCTTAATATGATCAACAAATAAATTCTCGTGAAGACTTTATTATAATACAATCAATATAGTTTACCGTCAGTTGACATCGCCAATTTTTCGTGAGATGATCCAGTATGTTAGGTACACTGACAAACTTTCTAATGAAACAGAAATCTTTTTGAGTGCGAGTGAAGTTTGCTTCACAACAGATGTCCTAAAGAAAGGTTGCTCTGGTAAACAATCGTCATTTATTAATTGTGAGAGATGTAAAAATAATGGACTTTGTTAATTCTGAACCGTGGTCATATGAAGAAGACAACAACTGAACCACTACCCATTCTCCAAGATTCCACGCCACACCAGCGAGAGAGAGTCTGACACTCGATGACAGACTCAGCGTGAAACAGGCCTACATACATGGCTGATCTTCTATCAGAATCGGCTGGAGTGTTGAGGAAACTTGGAGAGGGTGGTGCCAACTCAGGTGTCCTTCTAGTCATCTAGCCCGATTCAAAATTACGAGGTCAGTCACAAAATAGCTCTCGTGTTGCTTCCAAATGGGTTAGTCGACATAAATAAACTAAACTTTCACGGAATCGGGCTTCGAACTAGTTACCGAACTACCGTGGTTTTATCTTCAGTAGAGAGAAACTAAGTTCTAAACTCTTCACTATAGTACATACTTACTTACTTATTCTCTTTTAAACAGCTCTTTTCATTTTTAACATTCATACACTGAGAAAAAGAATGCTTTGATTGAAATAATTTTGTATGAAATGGAAATAAATAAAATAATGTTTGAAAGCGAAAAAAACAAAATTTTGCGTTCATTACGAACAATACAACAAGCATTTTCTTTCAGAACTAATTTTATAAGTTGTATTTCTTTTACCTCAAAACCTATATTGAAAACACACTGAAAACCTATACATGCACTCAAAACCTATATTGAAACCTCTAAAAACACATGACACATATTCTCAGCATGCTGTTTCTCTTTAAGAAACCCCTCACTTCTCCGAGTTGTAAGGCATATTCTATTCCTAAAAGTTCTCGGGCTTGAGGTAAAAAATTAAAAAGGAATTTTCTTTCTGTTTCCACGGCTGACACTTTCAAATTAAATTTTATTCCCGCTTCCCCAGAACAGAAGTAACTTTTATTTTTGTCCAGGATACATTGCCGCATGTAGGAAAGATTATCCGCAACTGTCACATTCTTTCCTTGTCGTTCCCCAGCGGGATATAAGGTAACTGTAACCTGCAAGATCTTTGTTGTTAGTGGAAAAGTGGAACTTAAATTACTGTTAGATTTCGAGTGTTTGTTTCATTCCTTGCTTCTGTTAAATAAAGGGAAGGGGAAATTAAAATTGCGTACCAAAAGGTATAAATATTTTATACGTGCTTAATTGAGAATTTAACTCGAAACAATTTAATTGCAGTTACTAAAGATTGAATTTTGTTTATTTTTGAAAAACAATTAAGAATCAATAAATTTAACAAGAACAGTTTTTAATAACCCATTTTTATTAGAGAGTTAAAACGTAGGAGTTTGTGTTTTAATTATTTTATACATCTTAATTCATAATTGATTGTCATAATTACTACGGAATTTTGAAATCAATACTTCTCACATTCTTTACCAGGTGACACCACTGGTATGGAATCAAAATTTAATTATGGTAATCGATTAACAGGCAATTTAGTTCTCAAAATATTGTAATCTTGTATTTTCATCGAGAATATGCAACTGTACAAAATTACAAAACTCTAGTCCATCAGGAAGTGAGTGAAAAATCGATCACAAATTTCCATGATTACAAAACTGAAACAAGTCAGTTTTTAATAAATCTGTATAAAAATAGCGTGGAACACTTTTATGAAGAATTGGTAACCTGAACATTTGTCTGTTGTAGAAGGCTTTACACTTTAGTCAGCGATGATTAAAACTCAACTGACCAAAAAAAAATTTCCAAATTTGTTAGAACACTTGTACAAATTAGTCATTAAAATAGGCTGAGAACATGAGTAGAATTATATTAAAAAGTGTTGAATTAAAAGAAAATTACACGAGGCTGTTAGGTATATCATTCGATATTGAACTATTCAAAATTTTTTGTACTACTGAAGAGAAGACTATATCATGTATGAAAGAGTCTTTAATTCTAATAGAATAAAGCAATATGTCTTTAATAAGAGCGAGCCCGATAAAAAAAATTTAAATTTTAAACAAGGTTATGAATCTTTTTCATGCATTATATTTTACTAATATAAAATAATAAAAAGTTGTTTCCAATTGTTTTCTAATGTGTTATAGATGATTAGGAATATCAACTATTTTTTTAAAAATAACATCCAGTTTTTAGCATTTAAAAGCATTATAGAGAAATATAAATATTATACAGAAAGTGTAAATCAAGTATATTCCGATTCTTACTGAAAGATCAATGAAGAATATGAAAAATAAAGAGGCGAAATTTAAAAAATAAATTTTGAAACAATCGTTGCTGCAATCTTCGTCAGATCTATATACAGTCAAACCCCGTTATAACGAACCCTCAACGGACCGACTCAGAAGTTCGTTTTAACCGAGGTTCGCTGTATCCGTATTTGCAAAAAAATGCCCTAACATGCTAAGATACTACTTCTATAATAAACTTTTTAATAACATAATATTTTAATTAGTAATTAGGGACAAATAAAGTATTAAATAATTCGCTTGCCAACGTTAGCCATGATCACTGAAAAGTTCGCAGAATGACAAACAATTAAACTGAAATTGCAGAGAAGACACGTGATTTCTCCTAAGTCGTCTGACCAGAAAGTCCCCCCCCTTCCTTGGTTGACACCAGGCCAGGTGCCCACCGAGGGGACATGGGGAGACAGAAACTGTAAAAAGCCTTGCCTATTGTTCCTTTGTCTCACTTATGGGGTTAGCAGCGTCTCTAACAAAGGTACAATAGGCGAGGAATGTGGTCTCTGAACCAGAGTATTTCATGCAAAAGGGGTAACTCTTGTAGAAGTTGGGTTGACTTGAGCACAATTAGTAAAGAATGTCCCTTTGGGAAAGTGAAAAGTTTGAAGTTTTAGAAATTTTCAGTTCGCAATAACCGAGTCTCTAGCGTTTGCTGTTCGTTGTAAACGTATGAAAATATATTATTAACATAGGGCTTCAGTTGGGACCCTGTAAAAGGTTTGCTGTAACCGAGGGTTCGTTATGTGCCGGGTTCGCTATATCGCGGTTCGACTGTATATGCGCATGCTTCGACAATCTCCCTTTAAAAATCATCATGGCATTGCATAATCGGCAACCAATCTTCTATTATACATATTTATTATTATTCAATTACAAATATTAATTAACAACATTGATAATCCGATATTTTTATAGCATTAGCAAATAAGAACATAATGATTGAAGCGAGCATCTCTTAATATAAAAATGTTCTCTGGTATTAATAACATTTTCAATACAGAGAAACTTTTGAAGTTAAGCTATCTATTAGTAAGAAAACCATTAACAGTATCACAGTTAAATTAAGTTTTAGCAAACGGATGTCTACGAGGGTAATGAATTAAAGTTCTGGGAATAATTCGGGCAGAATTGATAGGATGTTAAGCTGTTTGTTCACTTTAAAAGAAAAATCTGCAGAAATGTAAAGTTAAGGAAATGGAATTGCATCAGCGTAATTTTTATTTCTACTAAGCACTTCAAAGCGATTTCATTTGTTCTCGTTAATCGTTTTGTTAATAGCATTTTCTTGCGTCGGAAGATATTCTATTTAATTTGTGTGTTTACAACTAGTACGGATTCGATGGGAAAGGTTGTTCTGTATTCGATCAGGCTTGGTTAAAATATTTACTGATTTTCGTATTTGGTGCTTTTATTTAATTAGTTATTAAGTTAACTGGTGCTATTTTTTGCTAATTCTGTACCATTTTCTAAATTTTTTATGCTATTTTTTTAAATAATTTTTTCTGAAAATAGGATTTAAATATTCATTTCTATATCTAGCCCTTCTGAAACGAGGCTTTCTAAAAAGTAAAATTTGGATAAAATATTTTTTAAATATCATCAATGAATATTGTGGTACTATAATGAAAATTTTATGAACTAGCTGTGTTCTAAAAATGCCATTTGTTATGCCATTTTCATTCAAGACATTTCATTTTCATATTTCGGAAAATCAGATTATAAACTCACTCTAAAATTTAGAACTATTACATAAAAAAGTATTGCTTTTAGAGCCACATCAAAACTAAAAATCTTTTACAAAATTTATTTTTCCTCCAAATTATTAATATTCAAAACTCTCTTATCATCGTCTTCGAAAGCAAACGTGATTTATCTGAAATCTTCTTCCCTCACAAGTTTTTATTACTTTTGACATAATATTTGGGTAGAAAAGTGATGTATTCTGAAACAGTAAACTGGAACACTTTCACAGCAGTAATATAATCGATAGGACCTTTCAGTTTTTTAATGAAAACTTGGCTATGCAATGCTTTGAACAAGACGAAACTTAACATAAGCAATGCCTTTCTTGGGGAAAATAAGCCGAAACAGCATCGATACTTGGGAGAAAATGCTTCGATGAAATGAATTTCGGTCTTGGCTTAGAAAGCAGGAAAATGAACCTTGGGCGTGGTATCAGGCAGTTAAAAACCGAATAAAACACAGAAATGTTAACATCGTTGTAGTTTTTGTCCTTCAAAAAGGTAATGGAAAACGAACGATTCCGAAAATTCTTTCGAATTCTGTCTCAAATGCTGGTTCTTCCCTACACTTAAGCTTGTCCCAGATGTTGTGGAGATCAATGCTAATGCATCTATGATTGAATTTTAATTGTATAAATAAATTAATGTAAAAGGAAAGGAGAAATAACGTTTTTACTTTGATTTCAATTGAGGTTAATGTTTCTCACACTAAAAACATTGGAAACAGATTTTAAAACGTTGCTTTCTTCTTTCTATCTTTATTTTTTTAAAATATGCATTCTCCCTATACTTATTATCGAAACGCAGGTTCCTATATTCTAATACTATTTATCCTAAGATCCTTATAAATGTGTTTGCATTCATAAAAATGAGAAAAGGTTATAGCAGAAATAAATGATAAATGATTCTCACGTAATATAAATGCTGCTCATTCAACGAATAATGAATGACTGAATGATATTTATAAATATCAATCGAGTCTTAAATAGTTTAACCACCAGAAAATATTGTTACGAAGCTGTAAAGTTGTTTCCGCTATGATGATCCTATGGCAAGACAAAGAATTTTACAGAGGTTTTAGTAGAAGTCAAGCCAATGAAATCCAACCTTGGCGACAAATTTGACGAATTCGACGACAAAATGAAGCTTCTAGAAAATTCAAGAATTTTGGTCCTATCTGTATTCGGAGCAGAAATATAGAGAACATTCGACAGAAATCAATGTGACGTCACATCCTGTCGGAAAGGATATACCGAGCTACTCAAATGAGGAATCAATCTTCTTTGGAGCTTTGACCGTAGTGGAAGCTGGTGAGCTGGTAGACATTGGGCGCTATTGAAAGTATAGTTACTAATATTTATTAGTGATCAGCTCATTTTTCCCGTCAAAATTTTCCAGACAGTTGAGGAGATTCTTCCGATGTCTTTTCCACTTCATGTCTGCTACCAGGAAGGGCGCTATTGTCTGCCAGACGGGGGGCACGATTTGTCCGACAGGGGGACACAACGTGCGGTGCGAGTAAGAGTTTAATACAATTGGTATCAAATTTTCGCTAGATCTTTATTTTTCCATTAGTTGAATACCCCGTTGCTGAAACGGAGTACAAAAATTTTTCTCGACGGTGGGGGCACAGCAACACCCACGGGGTGGCCAGTCTCCCCACTGGCGCCACCCCTATCCGTTACACTGATAAAAAATTAAAAGTCCTAAAAAGTGGCAGAATTTGACTGTTTTTCATTAATTTTTAAAATTAAAAAAATTTCTCTTAATATCTTTATTATTGCTGCTAAGCACTTAGCATTGGCTGTTAAGTACTCAACTTCATAAGAGTAATAAATTTTATTTTATCAATTTTTTTATGCAATTTTTAGTTCCTAATCAACATCACAATCTTCACACATCATTTTGTCAATGAAATGCAGCAGGTCAATGCATGTGCATAGCAAAATGTTATTTAGGTCTTAAAAAATATTAAATTTATTTATTTTCTTTGTTTAGGATAACACTAACAAAACTAAACTCAAAGACTAGAATATTATTTGTTAGTTCAGAACGTATGCCAAGGATACAGAAAGTAACAAAAATTAATACACCTTATTAGACTTCGGCTACCAGGATATCAAAGTAAAGGAACAAAGATATCAAGGGAGGTGGGATACACAGGTGGCAGATTACTGCTAGGGACTCCAAAGCGAAACTTCCAGTGTACGAAAGAGGAAACCATATAAAGGCTTTTCCATGAAGTAACTGAACCAGCTTTTCAGTTTATTGGACTTAATTCGACATCATCATGTATTTTGACCATACCATTATGATTCATATATTTTATTTGCTGAAATTCATTTCTTTATTTTATTCATTAATATTGTCCTAAATTTTATTCTTTAACTTATATTCGACTCAGATTGTATGTGATTTCTGCAGAGATTTATCTTGTGATTTATATATTGATTACTCTTTAGGATTAGGTTGATTTATTGCGTTGATTTAATTTTATTATTGATTTATAGTTGAGGCAGCTTCAACGTGATATTGGTGGTGCGTACATATTACTATTGAAATATAATTTTCACTTTATATTGAATACTAGAGCAATCTGAAAAAAATAAGGCCGGATTAGGAATCAGCACCACGAAATTACCTTAAAATCACTGGAATATTATTGGCAAAAAATAAATGATGACCACTGTAATAATTTCAGTCAGTTCATTATAACAGCTAGAAACATCATTAACTGAAAAATAAATGAATAAACAGAAAATTTGCGTGCAAATCACAAAAAGCTGCGAAACAACATTTTCACTAACGAGTTGACACCATTGGACTAATAAGGCAAAACGCAATTACGTAAATTTACATTATATTAGCTACTCTCTCCACAGTCCCCCAAGCAATCATATTTTGCTCTGCCTTCCAGCAATTTCTTTAACGCTCGGGCTGAGATATAAAACCGAAACATGTCATAAACAAAGAAATGAATCAAGGCAAAAGGAAATTATCCTGTTACAGCCTTGCACTGGTAGGTCTCGCACACAAGTCCCATAAAGAAGTAATAATCTCAATTCCATCAGGAAATGAATTTTTTCTGTTTTATTGGTAGGGAAAGTCTTTTATTTCTAATTTTTATTCTTCGGAATAAACAAAGAATTAAAAAAGGGACAGAACTCAAGCATACCAGCGAACTTCCTTGTGGCGGGCAAAACTTACTCTGTGACAAATGGCACCAAATCGCTCCGAGGGACAAATACTTGTTACTTTTCGAATTTTTCTTCATTGTCGATTTTTCAATCCTTGGCCTCATGTTTTCATCTTTTTACTTTTCCGCTGTGTTGTCTAGAGGATTTTTAAAAAAGAATTGGATAGTTCAAATAGTTTTAAAAACTGTAACATTTTTTAAGCATATTATGATTTCAAAGTCTGGCATTTATTGTCGAAATTTACGAATTTTAAATTTTATATTCTGTAAATATGTGATTTTTCTGTTTTAAAATGGGCTTAAAACGCAAAAGAAGATAAATATTACTCAAAATAAAACTAATTTATGTTTTTAAAATCATATCTAAAACCAGAATTCTTAATCAAATTCAAATTTACGGAATATTTTAAGATCTTTTGGCTTTTAAAAATCGCAATAAACACATATCCTTGTTTATCTCCAACGTTGAAAATTATAAAATAAAGAAAACATAAATGTATTGGAATTATCCAAAAACAAAAGTTAATTGTAGAAACGAAAATATATTAGCTACAAGCGAATTAGAAGTTCATAGCGAATAATGATGTAGGCACTTGGTTTTTCAGAGGCAAAATCAACAATTATAATCTAATAACTTTAATCATTTAACTTTTAAATGAATATTTATTTCACGAGACTTTCACTGCACTTCGCCGAAAAATACCAAAATACCACCAAGGGTCCATTTTCTGTATAGTATTATATAATACATTAGAGTTGGCGGATTAATCGATGCATTTCATACGGAATCAAAATCAAGCATTTCTTAAATGTGAACATACATTTAAAAACAAATAATTCAGCTATCCAACTGATGAAATGACACACTTTTGAATAGACACTTGGTTAGAATGATTATAAGTCCGAGAAATGCTAGTTTTTCTATATCAAAGGCTTTAAATAATAAAAATTATATTGAATGAATGTGCCCAACTAGAGGATTACATAAA
Source organism: Araneus ventricosus (assembly GCA_013235015.1). Taxonomy (NCBI): domain Eukaryota; kingdom Metazoa; phylum Arthropoda; class Arachnida; order Araneae; family Araneidae; genus Araneus; species Araneus ventricosus. The sequence continues at coordinate 1,665 of BGPR01022871.1, read as the reverse complement.
AATCTATAATATGAAATATTCATTTCCGTGCTTAAAATAGATGATTTGCCGGAAGAAAAGCAAGTCAATTATTAGAACCCGACTACACACATTCACATGAAAAAAAATGGAATTAAGTTTGAAAAGGAAATAATAAAACTTTAAATGTTGACATTAAAGTATATTTTCGGGAATTTTAGATGTGAAAGAGTTCAGTCATTAAATGTTCAAAAGTCAAACAACATGACTTCCGAAAAAAGACGTTGAAAATGCGTAGAATGAAAAAGACTCATACGAATAAATATTTGCTTTCGCCTTTATTTTCCCTCGTGTAACTTTCAGAGCTCATCAAAAGTTTTCAAGAAATTGAAATAATTTTTTTAACTCTTTCTATTTTCTAATGTTTTGTGTTATTCTTTTATTGCAAGAAAGTGTGCACAGAAAGGTATCCAACTTTTTTTAAATTTACGTAGCTAAAATGGCTAATTTTAGCAATATCAATTTCTCCTCTGTTTATTTCTGAATATTATATCAATTTCTTATTTGTCAATTCAGTTTTCATAATTTGCTAACTGCAGAAAGTGGAAAATCAATAGTAAGTTTATTGCTGTATACCGCTTGAAAGGCATTGCTTAAAACTAAGAAGTTTTTAAATGTAATATAAATTTTGAGGCTCAGAATGAGATGAGATAAAAGCAAATTTCCAGTAATAAAAAGCTTGGGAAAAAATATCAAAGAAGCGTGGAACCGTGCTTCATGTTTTCATCTCTCGGCATAAAGAGTGTCACATTCTTCTGTTTGGTAAGTTCTCGAAATACGAGAATGAGTTCGAACTATTTGCCAAGAGATTTCACACCGTTAACAGACAGCAGGAACAATCGGACCCTAATGGCTTTGGGAATATAAGATCAAGGATCGGACACACTATTCCACTAAAAATCCACCATGGCTTTGGATCTGCCTTAGGTGGTTAAACAACTCCACATTATTGTGTTGAAGTTTGGAGAATGGGATGTCGAGTCGAGTTCATTATATTTCAGATGTAGATAACATTAATTTTTACGAAGCAAATAATAAATATAACTATCGCTATTATTATTCTAGACCTGTTTCAATTAATCAAATTGTTAACAAGTCAAATTAAATAAAAGCGCTTACACAAGTGTTGTTTTTCAATTTAAATTCATTATAAAATTAAATATGAAAGAAGATCTCTTATTTAAACATGCTAATTTATATGCGAAATATGTTCATGCTGATAGTTGAAAAAAGTTTTTTGTCATGTCCTGTTGGACTGAAGTATGCAAAAATTAAGATTTATATTGCCTGAGGCATTTTTTACATCAACGATAAGTGATACAATAATGATAAAACCCAAACTGAGAGAATTCAATTCGTATCGCTACAATTTGTGTCAACATACGTTGAAAGCTCTAAAGTTCAATACCTTCATTTAAAATCGCGATTATTTTGCTTTTATAACGAAAATACATCGTCTACATACTTCAATATTCAATACATTTCAAAATTTTAGACATGTGTTATTGATTTAATTTGTCTTTATAATAATTGACTTACAACCATACAGGTAGCAACTCATAATTTTAGTTAGAATAATTTAGAAAAGAATTCCTAAAATTTTCTTTTTCATGTAAACAGAATACGGTGACTACGTTTTGTAATTCC
>BGPR01022870.1:0-24869 GCA_013235015.1 Araneus ventricosus | reverse complement strand
GAGAGAAAAGATCGCATAAAATTTTGCAATTATTAGAATTTTTTAGGCCGTATGGAGACTGAAATTAAGATAAATGAAAGCAATTTCTCAAATGATTATCGAGAAAAAATACATAATGAATAGAAGTTCAGTTTCTGCCGAAATGGGAAGCGTTTTCTTTCCTCACTTAGATTTTTATCACCAATGAATTTTACTATCAACAAACACATAAAAATTTGCCTTTAATGTCAAACCATTAAAATATCAATACTTAACCTGAAATAATTACTTAAATATGGCAGTCACTTTTTTGTGTGTCTTTTAGTACATGTACAAGCATTTTAGAAGGAAAGTATTGTATGTGTTTTTATATGAGATCTCTTGAGAAAGTGAAAGTGGGAGATTTGATGCCTTGATGATGAGAGATTTGACATTTTCGGAGATTTGATTCCTTGCAACAAAATCTTAAATTGATGTTGAAAAGAATGTCTTTTAATTGATTTTCATAGAAATTGCAAGATTTTTCTAAAATTATTTTCATTTAAAATGAAAGGAATAAAAAAGAAAGTAAGATTTTAAATTCAAATTGTGAAGTATATATATGTCAAACGTTCTACTACGTTTACAGCAAATTTTTTCAAATAAAATATAATAAAGTAACAAATCTTCTTCCTTATATGAAGGCTATTTTCATGATAATAATTAATTCTCAAAAATGATATTATCATGCCCATTCATGACGTTCTTTTGAACATGATGTCAATAACGTATATCTTTTCATTTATTTCAATAATAAGAATGCAAAAAGAAACATTTTGCAAATTCTTTTCAAATTTAAATTTTAGACAAATCATTTCAATTTTAGTTCCTTAATTTTTAATTCATATGTCGAGTGTAAGCTATCAACTCGATAAAGTTTGGAATGATGTCTTTATCTATGAAACCTTCCTAATATTTAAAAAAAAAAAGAAATTATTTTATTACTTCTTATTTTAGTCTATTATATTAATTTAGTTCTTTTTTCAATTTAATTATAAACGGACATGAAATTCCTTATGTCGATTTCTGTTAATTTCAGTTTTACACTGATTAAAGTGATTGAATCTAAATTCATCAAATTTCACTTTACTGCAACAATCTATATATTTATCTCATACTTTAATCTTAATTTTGAACGGTAATATTCAGTTACTTTTAAATACATTAAAACATGAAATGATTCATTTGTTATTCATTGTATGATATGAGTTAAGAAGTAAAAGAGACTAAAAAACAACATTACTATGATAATTTCAAAATTGAAAAAAAAATGAGAAAACCTCTTTATATAGAGGAGGAAGATAACTAGAATGAAAAATATTTGCAGACGGATTTTACTAAAACGAATTCTCATTCCTGTATTTCAAAAAACTATTAGGGAGTATGATATTAAACATTTCAAATTTGAAAGCTAGGTTCAGTTTACTTTTAAGAACAGTAGGGGCAATTTTTTAACAAAATTAACCATTTTGAAATAATAAATTTTAGGAAAAAAATTAGGATCGCTTTTCAAAAGCTAAAGAGGGGAGAGGGCGCAATTTTGATATTTGACCTGGGCGCCATTTAATGTAGGTACGCCACTGTGTATTGCAGAGTAAAAGCTCTACAATAAAGCATTTTCTATTGCGAAATAATTAGGTAATATTACGTAATACCATTTTCTACGATGGAAATTCGTGTCTGCTACAAAAAATACATAATTTTATATTATGGATCTAAGAGCTTATATTCGAGATGCTGATAAAAAGGGAAAAAAGCATAGGCACAAAATTATCGTTTATAACAAGATAGGGAATACCGAATACCGCTATATTTGCTGAGTTAAGGAACTAGCAAGGTCGTAGCAACAAAACGAAGTTCCAAAATTACTCTAGAAACATTTACTCTCATGTGCTTCAGACACCACAAGATAGCATTATTACCACGCAGGCCATAAAAAAATCCAAAATAAAATTTTTACAAGCGTGCAAGAGTCCCTCCATAAATAACCTTCAACATATCATTTTGAAATAAGTATCTGTGTGGGTTATTATATTTTTCGATATAATTATCATCCCGAATTTTTGAGTTAGGTATTTTTTGTCGAAAGAATTTTCATTTGAAAGGAAATAACAATTAACTCTTTTTTTAAAATGTTAATTATTGGATGAAAGTTAAATGACTCTGATATATGCTAGAAATACCATAAAAATAGCTACTAAAATTTGAAGATTTATAAGAATAAATATCGTTTTATGTGTTTCCCTCATACACAAATTTGCTGCGTAGAAGAGAAGAAGTATAAAAATTGAAAAAGAATGCAGTTAATTATTTTTTTAAAAATCTGATTATAAAAACTTGTTTTGCGAATAAAAAAAATCCAATAATCAACACGCACCTATAAAAACTACAAACTGTACTCAATATATTTGGCCTATAAATAGATGTCCCATTCTGAAACTACACATGAACGAACTGGAACGGACCACATAATTTTACCTACGAATACAAATTTAATTGCACACTAAATATGTGTACTCAAAATGTTTTCGATGGAATCGGTTACCGAATTCGCAATCTTTGAATCAGGATCCCGAGTCTTTGCTACCAGGCCATCCTGGTCTATAGCGTAGGGTTTAACAAAAAGTGTTGTTCGAAGAATCTCTAAAGTTTACTAGTTTTATCTCACCCAAACTTATAAAAAAAGAAACTGAAACAGGACTAAATGTCTAATTAGCCTTATTCTACAAAAATATGTTCATCTAAAATATACAGCATAATTCAGAACATTTGTTCAACAATTTGCAAGGAGATCAGGAATAAAAAAAATCTAAGCAATAGTAAAATAGGTACATGTGGGTTCATATGTAACGTATGATCGCTAAAGGATTCGCTGGGACAATGAAGCAACAAGGCAAGGCACAGGCTGATTTTGCAGCCTGGTTTTTCTCCACTGTCGAAACTACATTGTCAAACGACTCAGACTCTGTGATTGTTGCGCATTACTGGTATCTCTGTGAGTTTGAAAACCCATGAGCACCGAGGCAACACAGTGCACTACAACACTTCAGTATCGTTTGGGTTGACATTATAGGAGATGACTTTCTCTTCCCATATCTATTGCCAATATGGCTCTTCGGTTAGAATCTGTCGGATATTCTTTGAGAAGGTGTTCCCAAATTACGTTCTTACAGGTATTCGTCATAACATTGTGCCCTGCTTTTTTTATATTTCGATGCCACAGCGAATCCTGTAGCGATCATACGTTGACCACATGTTTCTACGTACAAAAATAACTTCCCTGCAAGTTACTGAACATGTATTCAGAATCACCCTGTGTAACTTTGATCATTCAACTTTCGACAAGAATTTGTTTAACAGAATTTTGGTTAAAATTTTACAAGCTCTTTTCTCTTGCATTATATCGTAAGTCATAATAAAGAATGATAAATGAATGCTGCAGAAATGTAATTCACTTCAATTTCTTCTTTTAATTCTTTTAATATGAAATCGGATTTCGTTATGAATTGAAAATCGACTTAAGATTACAGTGAAATTAGAGCAATTCACGGTGAAACAAAACAAATCACTTAGATACAAACAGTTTTTTAGAACCTTAAAGTTTTAAAGATTTCATTGCATCGTGCGAATAGTTAATCGTTAAGAGGAAAGTTTGGCACATGAACCACCACTTTTTTATGTGCTTTTGAGATGTCATTTAGAATGAGGTAACAAATGCCGCTGAGGGAAAAAATACGTGATTTTCCGAAATAAAATGTTTTCCGAAAAAAAAAATGCCCCGATTGGTTCTATACAGTTTTCTTCCCATCTCCGCCCTAAAAAATGGGAAGCGTTCAGCATAATGTCGGGACTTTTGAGATATTAATTAGAAGTATATAAATAAGATATCTATGAAAAAAATTTGGCGTAAAATTTTTCCGAAGAAAAATACTAAAATTTACTGCACTATAACTGAACACATCGTGGAAAGGCGGAACGAGCCCTGTCTAGCAGAGCGGTTTTATAAACATGTGCAAACAAAATGTGAGTACAAACAAATAACCCTGTTTAAGTTGTAATTGGGGTTCGAATCATCCTTTCTTTCGAATGAACCCATAAAACAATCCTCATGTTTTATGAGGATATTAGCAAAAATTCTTATGTTTAAATTAAGATTACTTTTAAGCGAACAAGTGACGCCATCATTTTTTAATGTACAGTAGACTCTCGATTAACCGGGATGGTCGAGAAATGCTTCTTCCCAGATAAGCGAATATCCCGGATAATCCAATTTATGCAAATTTTGATGAAAAATTTTGGAAAAATGATAGAAAATGTAAAATTATTATACAGTAAGACATTAATTGTTTAATTAATACAAAAGCAAAAGAATTAACTAGAAATTTTAATGTTATTTAGATTTACAATTCGTACAATTAAAAAGAAAATAGAGATGTAGTTTGCCTCACTGTTTGTGAAGAATGAAATGATAGAAGTCTGCTTTGTTTCTCATTTACTCTTCGACGAATTATACTACGCTGATTTCTCAATATCATTTTTTCTGCAGGTGTGCTTTCATCTTCTTGCTCCAAGTAATTAAGTAAAGCCTCAGTGTGTACTAATGCGTCACCGTGACTAAATTTTTAATGAGTAAAAAGATTTTCTTCATCACTTTCAGGATTCTTCCTCTGAACCACAAGTTACACGGGACTCAATATCATCGTCACTTAAAACTTTGCAACATTTCAATATCGAATCTTCATTAATCCTTTGTCCCAATGCTTCTTCATCCACATTTTCAGAACAATCTAACTGGAGTCTGGCCGGATAAGTCCAATTCAATAGGAAGGGTTGAGAAGAATGAGGTCTTCCCGCACATTCCAACGGCCGCAATCTGCGCTTCCTTTTTTTGGAGGGGGATCGTCCCGGATAATCCGATCCCTGTTAATCGAGAATTTACTGTATTATTCTCGAAAACTATGTGTCGTCGAGGTATCGTTCTTTCGGCACTTTTCGTCCTTTGAGAGTTTGGAATTGTGCTATGCCGAGTTGATAGAGGAATTATTGGATATCCTGCATCTTAAAAGTGCACCTTTCATGGCTGAAATTTTCCTCTGGTTATTTATGTATTTGAAGTAAGGTAGAAATTTTTAAGTAATTCATTACATTTGGATTGTATAAAGTTCTTACAAAGCTGTCAGAATTATATTTTATGTGTAGTCTGGATGGAATTTCATTCTTTCATAAATAATTAGTTATTGTTGGGAATCGCATTCAGAAATGAACAGCATTCGTAAAATCACACAGTTACATTATCAGCACTGAAAATAAAAAGGGGATTGAATATATGTATGTAATATTATCCTTATTTGCGTATAAAGTAAAAAATTAAAAGAAAGAAAAGTTTTCGGAATTTTATTACTTTGAGTTCTACTAATGAAAAGATCTTCCAAGAATTTATTTTAACTTTATTAATATTTTTAAATATTAATACAAAAGGATTCATAATATTCATTAAAGATATTAATATAGATTTTTTATAGATGAAAACAACGAGATACAATATGTATTTTACTTACAGCCGCAGTGCCTGACATCCATCTCACTGAGTTAAATTACTTGTAGTTTGATATGTGTATATTACAGTCATCAATCCAAATTCAGTTCAGTTCACAAGCTGTCGGCTTACCTCTGTTATAACAGTGTTATAAGTATCTGAATGAAATATCCATTCCAAAACTATTGCAGAGAATGTGTTACTTGAAGAATTCGGGATTGTTTTATTGGCGACAAAATACTTCAAGCCACTTTTTGATGCATTCTTCGTCCGATGAATATCTGATGATCATCCGAAAGGCCCATCCCGACTAAGAAAATCCAAGAAAATGCAGAACTCTGCCTTTTAGAACACAATGACAAATTCTTTCATATTTCTCATTAGGGACGTAACCAACCTTCCACTTTAGCGCAGGCTTCCGACGTAAAAGTTGACTTCACCAAGAAAGTCATTTTTCGATGCGTTGTAGAAACTAGTGACGTTAAATGTCAATTAGAGGAGATTTCCATCCTAAGAAAAAAAAATTGAAGATGTCGGAAAAAAGGCGATCTAGAATTGTTCCTAAGGGGTGGAAATCAAAAATTTACTTTCTGTTTTTTATGTCTGCTGATTGTCTATGAAACAGGCAACGTAATTCTGTTTTTTTCTTTCGATGAGATAATTGTCATTAGCTTGTTGGATCGCGGTAGTGTACGAATATTTCAGATTAAGTTTTTGCCAATGAAATTAAAAAAAAAAAATCGTAATTCAGCACTAAAGCATGACAATAGTGCAGCAATCAGACTTACTATAAAATATCATTTCAGCCATGGTTAAAAAAAAATTGCTATTACATTTTTTTCGAGATAATTTTGATAAAAAAATAAAAAAAACCTACCTGGTTTTACCCCTCTAGGGGGGTAAAACTGGGTTCACATGTTAACGCTATGGGAAATTAGGAAAACTCAATTTTCAGTGGAAAAGTTGCAATTACTTTTACTGTATATGACAGATATCTGAACTTGGCAATGGTTTGCTATTGCTAGATTTGAAATTATATATAGATTAAATGAACACAACTGAAAGTCTGATATCAATTTTTGTATTTATTTAAAATTAGGTATCTATATATACATAAGCTAGTGTTCGTACGTGTGTTTTGATATGTGTGTATCGATTTACTTGATCACTTGAATTTACACTGAAATATATTTGCAAACATTTGCGGTCAGCATTCGTAAATGGTAACAAAGATCCTGCTGTATTATATATTTGTCCTTGAATCTCTAATGTTGGTATATAATTCTCAGTTATTATATTCGTTGCACCAAACGAAGTCATTTGAAAGTATGTGTTATAATTTCGCATATTATTCAAAAAAATACTTCGATTCTATTGTAGTAAAAGCGACCAACCAATGAGAACAATGGCTGAAGTGGTGCTTTCAATGGTGGTTAATTAATTTTACCATTCAAACAATACATCCCAGGTGCTTCATTCTCGAATTTTAATGCCTTGCAATTTGTGCAACCATTATTCATACTTTCAACAATCACAACTGGTTGCAAGCTATATTCAATTTCCGAATTATACTGAAATGCAATACAATCAAGTTTTACCATTTGATTTAATCGATTCATTTGCATGCGTAATCCATTATGGCCACGTTTTTCATTTCGATCATGGGTCACGTTTTTCATTTCGATCATGATATGACAAAGATTGTCTTAATTCTCTAATTCTTATTCGACTTTCTTCATTTCGTGCTTCGTGTTGCTGTGATTATTCAGTAGTATGTGACTGTGACATACGTAATCTATTTTCTTCATTTCTTTGTGCTGTTTCTTCTTTTGTTTCATTTTGTCTTTCTTCTCGTTTTCACGCCACAAACTTTCATTTAAGTAACGAAGGAAAAAATTTATAACGCAATGATCTCTTTCATTTTTGAGTGAATAACATGTGACGAAATGTTTCGAACAGAACAATTTTATGGGGCCTAGAAGAAACTGCAAAACTGCATTTTATATCTGGTAGTTTGAATAAATTCGCAATAACAGAACTAATAAGTTCGTTCCTTCATTATTCAAATTTTAATCGACAAATCGGCTAAAAAAATCTCTAATTGGACAATTAAATGGAAATATTTTATATTTTAATAATGCAATAATTTAATAATATACAATAATGAATTGCTATTTATGTGATTTTCTTTTTACTCTAATTTGCTTTTCTAATTAGAAAAGTAACATGTTTTCGTAACTCGTTTCCAGTAAAACAAATAAATCCTTTTAATTCTTATAGCTTTAAAACAATCATTCATCAGTAATAACTGAGTTCTTGAACACAGCAGGCATGTGAAAAAGCATATAAATAATGAATCTGAAAATCAAAATTTTGCATGAAGGTTTCGAATTTCTTTTTCTTAATTTGTATGCTTCGTAAATATTTTCCCCTCAGTATCGCATTTTCTGCAAAGTATAAACTTTCATTTGAAAAAAAAATCGAACTCTTCTTGAATTAAAAATAAATACTCGTCCATCGGTTTTGGTAATTTCTTCAAAACCGTACGATTATTACACATTTCAGAAGACTTTGTCAGAACTCGGTCTAAGTTTGTTTGGTAACTTCCGGTATTCTTGCAGCATCTAAATTTGTTAAAGGCACTCAAAACTAAACAAATTACAGAATGAATTTGTGTCCCATTATAAAATTTTGTGATATGAAACGTTATTTCCAGAAAATAATCAAGAGAACATGAAATAAGAATCAAGTTATATTTCACCCGAACTAGACTCAATTAATCATAATTATGACACTCATTATTACGTAGTGTAGGGGTACAATACATAATAGCAATTCTCATAAACATAGAAATGTCATTTTATTGAACGCGTATTACGCAAAGTATTCAAAAATAGGAAAGAATATTTTAAAAATATATATTCCTTTTCTTTTTAATTTTCTTTTATTTCGTGTAACTCATTTCTCTGCATTCAAAATGCATAACGCTGTAACGTTGAGATTTGCCTTTCTTACGACCACTAGAATTTCCTACACAGTGTTTTCCGTAGAGATATTTCAATTGTAACAGCAATGCATGTAACATGTTCACACGCCTTTTCTTACCTGTGGAAAATAAGGACTATAATTTTAAAATGTCACTTATCATTAAATTTTACACTAAAAATGCATTTCCACAAAAACAGATTTTTGTATTATCCTTTCTTGGTATATTTTTTGTTTAGAAATTTTAAATTTTTCAGTTCGTAAAAAAGATATGTAAATTTTTTCTGGCCTAAGACACTACGCTTAATAATTTCTAATAAGCGATAAGGAATTATTACATCTACACAATAGGTTAGAGTCGTACTATGTGGAAATTTTTTAATGTTTATTGACATATAAGTAATTTTAATGAAAAACAAGGGTGGGGGGCATTTGTTTTGTAGTTTATCTTCAGAACAGTATAATTAACATTTTATGAAATACACTTGAAATGAGAAAAAAAGCAGCTTAAAAAATGCGTCATCGTTCGAACAAGGAAACCGGTTACCTAGAGTGGACTATTGCGTGAACAGACTAGACCGCCAATTTCTTTAAGCACAATTAAAGCAAATGTATTTTTTGATTGTCAAATTCACACTAGCACACAATGCATGAACTCAAGGTGATATTTTATGCACTGTATCTCTTCCTCTTTTGCTTCTTTTCTGTCACAAATGATATAAATAATACGTAGAAGCTTTTATACTTCTTGATCCAACATTTGATGGCTTTAGTGTCCTTCTATGGTTATTTTTGCTTTGACTTGTAACAATTATAATTTATGAGGACTACTAGCTGTGTTAAGCTGCTATCTGATCTATTTCTACAGTTTATGTTCATAACTCCATTGATTAAAATGGTCCGATTCGGCAACCTTTTGTGGTTCAATCTAGGCAACACTTGCACAATAACAAAATATCTCCTAACCTTAATTTTAATTTTTTAAAAAATGATTATATTAAATTGTAATTTTCTAATAATTTAAATAGAAAGAATTTTCTAGTAATCTAAAGAAATTTACTATCGATATAATAGCAAAATTTCCTACTTAATTTAGAACAGCGTAACGTTTTTTTTAAAAAAAATAGTCTCTTCCTGATGCCTAAATCTGAAAACTTTAACCACGTAGCGCTTTCTCTTAAAAATGATATCATACATCCTTTTTACATCTTTACCATGGCGCCCATGCCCGGGAACAAGGTGGGGCTGCACCCCCTAGCTCTCAGGGAAAGGAAAAACATAGTGTAGTCTTGTGTTTTTCTTTCAAGAAAATGATTTAAAAGCCGAAAAAGAATTAAAGTTCAGGAAGGTCTAAAACGTAAAATGCGAGTTGAAATTTTGAATTTGGAGGGACAATTTTTGTCCTCCGCTGAAAAGAGCGCGAAAAACCCTGTTTTCGAGGACAAAATGATTGATTTATTCCGCAAGAAGAAAAAAAATTACAGTTTTCTGTTTCAGATAAATATTAGTGTCAAATTCATAAACTAACCTATGCATAATAATTTACCCTACAGTTTGCTTTTTCTATCAATACCAGTGTAAAAACTTATGCGGTGTACATTTTTAGTTTGTTTCCTGTATCAAAGTATAAGCGTTTTGCTCCTGCATTTGTGCTGCTAAATATTCAATGGTTTCAATAAAGTACTTAAAATAGCGTATTATTCTTTTTTTATAGAGTATGAGTACCGTGGCCTAATATTTTAGTAACAGGACGAAGTTTTTAACAGGGTCGGAAATGGAACTTTTTTAAGGCTACTTACAAGTTGCTATTCGTCTTCCAAAATATTAAAAATACTCCATACCCCCAGGTCTAACCCCCCCCTACAAACTATCATATGGGCGCCCTTAATCTTTGCACCATATTTTGCCTATTTCATGCCCTAAATATTTAATAGAATTGAAGTAATGATACCGATCCAATCTAGGCGTCGGTCGAAATTCGGCGTATCACCCCTATTCTATATATTTTTTAAAATTTCGGTATGAGTATGTAACTGAGAGGTTAACATTGTTTTTAAATTTTAATTATTTTTTCTGGAATTTTTAATTAACTTTGCGGAATTCATTAAATTTAAAGTTGTTCCAGCAAGTTCAAAACACGGATTCCCAAAAAAACGTTGAGGGCCAGATTGGCAGTTCTTCTCATCAATTTCGATCCTGAATTTTATTTCATAGCACAACTGATATACAATTAGCATGTTATAATCTGATGTCTTCTTTTGGAAGCTCAGACAGAATTTTTCTTAATAGGCCTGAATGATTCCAAGCATGTTTTGCGATATGATGTTAAAAGGCAAAAATATTTTTCGAAGTCACAATTCAAAATAGATATATCAATTTAAAAATAATTTTTAGACAAACACAATTTTATTGCAGCGCACATTTAAGATTTCCGTATAGACAATTACCGTCTTTTCTTCAGATAATTTGATCTGTAAAGTAAACAAGTAACCTCTCAAATAGTCGAAATAGGTTATCAGGATTTCCGAAGCACGTATTTGTCTAATTGAAAGATACTTTGATGTAGGTCCTCCATCCAAAATTCAGATACAAACCTCGTTCACATCCGGGTGTTATCTAAGATCTTAACTTTGCTTATCTCGGTTCTTAGCATTTTTCCAGTCACACAAATGATCGTAACTGGTTGTTAACATCTGTTCCTTAAACTAATTATCATTTGAACAGTTCGAATTCTGGATAAGAAAATAATTTTACTCATGGAATTCTTCAATAACAACCATCGATTAACGTCAGTGGTGTCACATCTGCTGGAGAGCGATTTCGTGCACTTGGCGCCTGAAACTCGAGAGATAAGCAAACGCAACGGACATCCTTAATATCTGAGTAAGGTATTTGTGACTCAGGTATTTATTGACAAGAAATTGCATATTAAATACAATAATTTGCAGGCATCTGTCTTATAACATGATTTGCCCTAAAATGCCATGTTTCAACTTTGCCCGATTTTAATAAACACTAACACGCTTACCTTGATTATATTATTATTACATTATTAGAGATTAGAATCAAGCGATTTGATAATAAAAGCCTTCACTTAGATTCTAAACTGAGAGTTTATCTCAAAAATAGTCAATCTGAGTGTATTTCTTTAGAAAATGAGTAAGTTCCAAAAACTTGAGAAATCATCTTTCATTACACTAGATTTTTACTAGACCCACATTATTCTAAAACTGTAACATGCAAGATCTTGTGTCAACCTCATCTGCTTCAAATATCATTTTTATTTATTAAAAAACATGTTTAAAGAATAGATTTTGGAGTTTTGGAATACGGAAAATGATTCCATTCGGTTGTTATCAAATCTCTAGAAAAGCACCGAGAATTAAAAGATAATAAAATCAATAGAACAAAAATAAAGCTGAAATTCATTTTAAAATGGGATCAGAATCAGAAGACATTTTCTAGAAAATAGTGTTATTTCTAACGACATGGCGCATGTGAAAAAAAAAAGATATGTTAAAGAAACGATGATGGCAACTACTTAGAAATTCTAATTAAGCTCAGAATTAGAATTTATAAATACCTTTCAAATATTCTTGTTCTGTTTGACATAAACTAATCTGGACATTACTATCACTAAATTTAACTATTAAAAATGGTATTTATAGAACGATTTTCTATCATTCTAATGTGATGTTGTATTTAGCGAACACGAAAATTCTTACTCATCATCAGATATTTTGCAGAAAAAGCAACCTCAAAACATCGGCATTAAAGGATTGGAATTTTTTAAAAACTATTTAGCTTATAACATTTAAAAAAAACCCAAAGTCTTATGTATCGTCTGTTTCAAAATACAGACGTATCTATTCTGAATGCAGATCCATAAATACAATTTTTGCTTCGTATTGGTTTCCATAGATAAAGATGAAAAATTGTTCGATCCAATGATAAGAAAAAAATAAAGAAATGAATAAGTTTTTGTAGGTAGGAGAATGTCCATTGTTTTAATAAAAAGTTTGAAGTTTTTCAATGGAGTCTTTCACCCTTGATCTACCGACGTCACTTAAAAGTACCACTTTAATCACGTTCATATCTTCGAAATATGACTGTTTATCGTCACAGTATTCATAAGAACACGGAAAATGCAGTTCCAACAACATGCAGTAAATGACAGCTGAAGGCAGAAACTAAATTTTTAAAATTATTAATTAAATTAAGTAAGTAATTTTAATTAATTAAAAAAAGTGTTTTCCTCATTCCTAGGGTTAATCTACATGAAAATTTATCTAATGACTAAAAAAGGAAAAAAAATTAAAAAGTCTCTAGTACGTCAATGTGGTAAATAAAGGGTTAAAAGAAGATGGAATAACTTTTTCAAATTCTTCTTCATCATGTTATCCTCCTGAGTTTTCTAGGAAAAGCTAAAAGAACGGTGGAATAATGATTGAAGCAGAAATTCTAAAAGATGGAAAACGACGTGTAATCGAAGCCTTCGCGTCGTATAAACGAAATACTTTACCATTATAATGGATACGAATGAAACGGGACTAAGATGAAACGACCTATAGATGATAAAGGTATGGGCGTTTCTTTACTGTACTCAAATTTACGATCTTTAACCAAAAATAATTAAATATTATGTTCCTTTTTCGAAAATTTTAGACACATTTTTTATTCTCCAAGTATTAACTATGGCAAGTTTACAGGCCTGACATTTTGGGAATCACATTTTAAATTATAAAATTATTTTGTAAAATTGCATTTTGAAAACTCATGAGGAATAAACTTCCTTTTAGAAAGATTAGAATAACAGTTTCAGAGACTTTGCTTGGGTAGTTAAAAATTGATAAAAAAATTGATTTACTTTAATTGTGTTCTGAAACAAAGCCCATTATATATTAATCTTTATCCAGAACATAGCTTCTACAACTACAGTTCTCTTGTAATTAGAAAAATCATATATTTATAAAGCAAAGGAGAAGTTGCTAAAGAATTTACACCTTTTCAACGCCATATGTTATTAAAAGTTAATTGTATTATATTAAGTTGGTTTATTCAGTATACTTACTAGTTTTATAAAAATTCTGATTAAAAAGTATGTAATTAAATTTAGAAAATACATACAGAATTATATTCTTTTTCTAGAGTCTTTCGACATTATTATGACTGAAAATAAAATAACAGTGCATTTAATATATTTAATGCAATATTAAAATTCATTGATTATAAAATAAAAAGAAAAAAACCTAATTTTCAGATTTATTTTATGCTTAAGAGCTAACAAGGAAAATATTATTTCAATAATTATTTCTTGTTTATTTCTTGTTGTTGTTTATATGTTTGACAAATCAGAAGCCAATTACATTTACGAAACAGATTAAACACATTACGAACAAACATAAAACATACTAACACACACAAAAAATAATATGCAAAACATATTATCGGCAGCCGCACTGTTTAACTCTCATTCCACTAAATTGGGCGATCACTGGCATATGATCTGAAAAGTCAGAATAAATTATAGGAAACCCGCCTAATTCAGTAGGATGACAAGCAACCGGTTGACCGCTGCCAGTTTTGGAATATGATACAGTCTGAAGCAGTCTGTAACCTGTTTCAGCGAAATTAATCGAACAAAATCCGCTACATATCCCAATGTCTTGTATTTCTGGGAAAATTATCCATTCGAAACCTATATCTTGAAAACTAATCGGGAACTCGTTTACTTTACATAACTTAGATTCTGCTAAAGTGGGTAAAGATTTCAAATTGACTTTTGGCACGCTGCGATGAACACTCGGAGATCTCCGAAAACGCTTTTCCGAGTGAAAGAAATCCAGCAGCTCACAGGATTCTATGCTTTCGTAAACCAACACATAAGCTTTTACATTTTTCCGCATTAAGGACTTTGCGGTCCTTCCGTTCATCCTTTGGATTCTGACAATGAAGTCTATATCTACCAGAAAATCTTCTTTTGCTGCGTTATATACTGTAGAGATATCAATTGTGAGTTCCAGCGAATTTTCATTCAAAAAGATAGGCGAGGAGGACACGTTAAAGTCACTTACTCTGTTTCCGGAAGTCAGGATATTAGCAACAAATTCTCGGTTTTCTAACTTCTCTGCTTTCTTTCTTGGATGTCCATAGATCTCCAGATGAAATTCTACTCTTTTAACTTCGTACTCATCCATAGTTAATCTCGTGCTAACCGAGTATTCAGGTTCCTTATCCATTCGCGTCAGTGAAACTAGAAAAAGACAAAATTATATCAATAATCCTTTGAATTTGAGTTAAATTAGTCAACGAAAATCAGCTTTGTAAAGAAAAAAAATATTTTAAGTGATTAGAGATAATAATTTTCTTTTGGAGTTTCAGTGAAATTGGAGTCATGCTTTAGTTTTAGTATTATGTTTAAGATAATATGCACATTTATTAATACAATCAATGATTTCTATAATTTTATGAATAATAAAATAAAGATATTGGAACCTCTTGGCGCACAACATTACTCTTTACTTTATAAAGTCAAGAGTTAAAAATTTTAAACATATAATCATAATTTTACTTAAGAATGAAAGATTGAATAATTAATTAACCATGACTGGTATGAGAAATTTTATATTATAAGAAGCTGCCTTTGAAGACCAGCTTGTTTACCCATAAAATTGGCTTCTCTGACTCTTAGATAAAATACGAAATGGATAGCTTTTTAAAATTTGACATTTGTTGATTGATATAACTGAAAAATATTATTTAAAAATATTATTTTAATTTACATGAAATTAAAATTTGAAATGAATTATTATTCAATAAACTTGAGTTATTGACACAAGTCTCTGCTTTTATCGGTGTTTTAAAAAGTATTATTAAATGTCTACTTTTATTAATGTTAACAAAAACAAAGTTAAATGCTGCTATTATTAGTATTAAACAAAAAAAAAGTTAATGCGGCTATTATTAGTATTAACAAATTTACAATTAAATATCTCGCCATTACATAGATGACTCGTATGATGCCAAACTCGCCAAGCACTGAAAACTATCAAAAATAGCCACTATCTTGCAACAAAAATCAAAAAATAAAAAATCATACATAGAAGCCATTTTTAATGACTTCAAGGAACATTCAGGCAAAATTCGAAGAAAATCGTATTACGTGTCTGGTCGTGACTGAGTAACAAACAAATTTATAGACAAACAGATGACATGAGAACAGTCGAGTTAAAACTGTTAAGTCGCTTCGCTCGGTCAATGAATCTCTATTTAAATCAACCATTTTGGCATTGAGGGAAAAAAAGCCTTAAATGTTTTAAGGAATTAAAAATTGTTTTAATTATGATTAAGGTTTTGCGACTCAATAAGGCACTGAAAGAAACTTAAAATATTTGATAAAAAATCTTTGAATGGGATCAATTCCTGCTTTCAATGTGCGGCTGGGAGATTTGGCGGTTGAAGTCTTTTCGTCTTTTGCAATGAGAAAATGACGTCGGAGATCACTTAGTGATAACACTAATCTTTTCATGTGATCTTAATGTCACATAAATTTATGGGGATGTTTTAAAATATTCCTAAATTTTGAATCTCAATCTCCAATCATCCGAACATCTTCAACAAAGAAGAATTTATATTGCATGCTAATTCAATCATATAATTGGAATAACAAATCATTCATTATTTACAATATTGGCCTTTTTGTTTACATCGTTATTCTCAGTATTAATTAGTAATTGGTAAAAGAAGTGACGGAAAATATAATATCATTCAGTGGTGCTCTACCAAATTTTTCTTTAAATCTGTGTAAACTGCGTTTTATCCTCAGCTATTTTCATGAAAGGAATAAATTTTTTTAAATACCAGAAGAAACTACCACAATTGAATAAAATGCGTATTTATGATATTAAATAAATGTGATACGAGCAATTCGAAGTTTTGATTACATGCTATATTGTAAGAAAAACAACACTACACTTTTCATGTGGTATTGATGTCAGGCACATGAATTGATTCCCTTTTCGTTAAATTACTGAAACAATAATGGACGGAATAATTTAAAATATTCCTAAATTTTGAATTTCAATCTCCAATCATTTGAACATTTTAAACGGACAAGAAGATATTTAAGATGTTGAATCATTCATATAAATGGAATTACAAATAGTTTATTTTTTACAAAATTACACTTTTTCTTTGAATTGTAAATCTCTGTAATACTTGCCATGGGAAAAAGTAGCGACGGACTAAATATTATCAGTCACTCATTATCTAATACAAAATTTTCCTAAAAAGCCGTGTAAATCACTCTGTAATTTCATGCATTTTAAAGAAAGGAATAAATTTTGATCTACGCCAGAAAAAAATTGAAATAATATGTATTTTTATTATTAAATCCATTCTATACAATCAACATGACGTTTTAATTTTGAGTTTTCGTTGTAAGAACTGCAAAATGAATTCAAATATTTCTGTTATTAATTAAATATTTTTAATGTAACGGCAAGGAATTAAAGAAATGTCATGAAGCATGGGAATTTGTGCAATGGAAAATATTATTCGCTGAAAGAGCATGCGATAAATTACTATAATTGGAAACTAAAGAAATGAATAATTAATTGGTGAGATTTTGTTTATATATGCTGTTTAGATTTTATTTATATATGTTCGTGCATAAACCGGATGTTTAAAAAAACGGGTCTAAACGTGAAAGGTAGGTCAGGCATACAGAAACAACTCATTTTCGCAATAGAACATGGGGCCGGAAATGCAATGGGGATTCGGTACGGGGGCTCGTCACTGAATTAAGTAAAAGAAAAGGCTACACCAGATGAAATATGACACTGATTGAGTGGAATGCAAATTAACAGCAGCACAACAACTCCTTTGCATGAATAACAACATTGCAAGATGTATGCGGCATGACAGCTAAGATAATTTTCAAATAAAACATAGAAGCAACAACAAATCTTTGGAATACTTAGGCAGTGTTGGGAGAGAGGAAGTAAGTGTTCAAAGGACTTGCCGTCTGAGGTGATACGCGCTTTGCATGTTGTTATTAATGCAACTGAGTTGTTGTAGTAACGTAAATTTCCATTCCACTCAATTAGTGTTATATTTCATCTGGTGTAGCTTTTACTTTTACTTAATTCACTAACGAGCCCCCTCAGCTAATCCCCATTACATTTCCGACCCCATGTTCTGCTGCGAAAATGAGTTGTTTCTGTATGCCTGACTACCCTTCACGTTCAGACCCGTTTTTCGAAACACCCTGTATATGTTACGGTCAATGTGATTAATCGGATATTATATATATAATAACCAGATCTTTAACTATTTCCGGCTCAGTGGTCACAAATGAGGACACCAAATTTAAAATTTTCTAAGAAGAAAAACTTTCCACTTTAAAAATGCGAAAATTGATGCAAAAGGTAGGTAATCGTTCACGTTTGAGAATATAGATGGAAGCCTTGTGAAATATGCTTGCATTTGGGTAATTTTACATTTAAAATGTCTGAATTTCTTGACTCAAATATGGGACAATTTTTTGAGTACCTAAAGATTTCAATTATAGCAAATTTACTTGAAAATTTTCCTCCAGTATCCTTGACGTATTAGAAGTATTAATTTATGATTTTGTGTAAGAATAAACTTTATTTTTTGAACACTTCAACATCGCTTTTCCTGAAGGGGTCGTCATATGGGGGGGGTGTTTCCAGAGGGAGAAACCCTCCCCCCACGGAAGAAGGCAATTAAAAAATTGTATATTCTATCTCTAGACAATAAACTAAACCCATTAATGATGTTTTTCATTATATTTCAAAAAAATTTGATGTCGTGCACCGGGAACGGTTAAGCGGTTATTATTTAATTTAGTAACCGGATTTTTTAAGAGGTCATTGTTAATAATGACCGGTTATTATATATATAACTAGAACATTTGTGCCCGTCTTATAAGAAGGGTTTATAGCCCTCCAAACATATCTCATATCCTATTTTTACAGATTTACTAACGAAAGTTATAGTAAAAATTCTCATTTACATTGGCAGAGTGCTTAAGAAATTAAAAGAAAACATGAAAAATATAACTGATGAATAAATTGACACTAACCTTCATTTAATAATAACCTTACTTTTAACAATTACTTTCGTTTCGTCCGAGTGAAAATATGGCAAAATCCACTAACAGAAAGAATGTATTATCAAATACAAAATAAATAAATACTGAAAGATTTAATAAAAAAGAATTTAAACTGTTAACGCGGCTCAATTTATATATAAAAAACGCCATGAATCAATTGCCACGGACTTTCGTTTTCATAGATAACTTTCCCGAGGCAAAAAGAAATAAAAAAGATAAAGTAATTTTATTGATATTTATTCCAATACAGCATGAATAATAATAAAAAAATTGTCCGAGTTCTTTGACTACATAACAGAAATCGGATTTGCGCGTTCGTTAATAACGGAGAGCAAAGGGGAGTGTTTATTTATAGGTGTAGACAGATCGTCTGAGCCTGTTTGGCACGTAGCCAAACCAAATCACGTGACAGCGTTACAGGATCAGTGAGAGACAGATCTGGGCTATTATATTAGTAACTAGAAAATCACCCGTCATGGGATACCGGGTGCAAATTGCCTCTTCATTAGAGAGATTTCCCGTCAAATTTGACGTGTTTAAATAGATATATATGCGAGAGCAATGTTCAACATTGATTGAAAACAAATAAAATAAATTACAGGAAAGACAGGAAATATTTTTTTAATTTACATATTATTTACACTTCTTACAAAGCACTCCTCTGCTTGTGAAACGTTGCCAAAAAATATTATTAAATTATATCATCACGATTGCAATAAATAATCAGATGCATCGTGGAGTCAAAACTATATCACGTGCATGATATACCACTGACGTAATTTGCAACTTTCTATTAAAAAACGGAAATTAATTTGAAATATATGATTAATATAATTTAAAATTTCTCTGGAACTATTGATCATAGCGAGATAAATTTTATATCAATCGATAGAAAATTTTATTTCACTATTTTAGAGATATTAAATTTGAAATTAGAACGATACTTTCTTTTTTAATTCAAAATTACTGAAATTTATGTGCTCTAACAATGAAATAATGCTCCTTAACGTCTGGCAGTGCTATGGCGCGAATTTTATTGTTGATGACGTCAGAACGTTGCCGGATCTGTGAGAGACAGATCTGGGCTATTATTTAGTAATAACCGCTTAAAGACCCGGTTATTATATATAATAGCCGATTTATCACAATGACCGTAGCATACATACCAAATAAACATCTGCTGGTTCAAATTTGCCCCAGTCTGTATTTTCAAATTAGCAAGAATTACATTAATTTTTCAATGACGATTTCATGAAAAGTCGATACCATTTTTGCGATCCAACTTAGAATACAACCGTACATAGACAGACACCTTAGGGTGTCTCAGAAAAAACCTTTTTTCAAAAAGCATAGCTCCCCAGGGTTTTTTCCATTCCTTTTGGTCCTTATAGAGAGTATATGAAGTTTCAGCTCTCTAAGTTAACTTTAGGGTTTGCCTGTAAAGCACGGAAACTTGAAAACAACTCTTAAAATGTAAATTTTTTAGAAATTTTACATGGCTACTAATGTGTAAAAACTGGTTTAAACGCGGTCCTATAAACATGTTTATTAATATTATGAATATAAATTATGAGTTAGATATTGCTTAGCATGTTTTAAAATATCTAAAAAATGGTTAATGAAAATTTTCAAATTATTGACCTTTAACAATACAGCAAATTTAATACTTACAACAATATTATCTTAACGAAAAGCAATCTTTTTTTAATTCAAGAATACAAATTGTTTTTGTTAACATTGCGCTAGTTAAAGGAAAAAGGCAAAATATGATCTCCATCTCGTCGCAAGTTTCTCCAAAATGGAAAAAAAGAAGCTTCTTCATTCTTGTCTTTGGTAGCTGTCTATGAACTAAAGCGCAGTCTCAGGATTGAACAAGTACTCAGTCGGTAATTTCTCGAAACAGGGCCGGCCTTTAGATGATTGGACCAATTGTTCCAAATAGGGCCCCGCGACAGAGGGCAACAAAGATTGTACTCAAACTTATTTAAATTAAAATCAAGTATCATTTTGATTTCAGAACATTATCCCTAAGAATTATTTTATGCTTTTAAATTCGCTTGAAAACCAATGTTGTCCAATTTTTTGTTATAGCTGGATGACACTATTTCAGAAAGCAACAGTACTGGCCAAGTTTCCAACAAGAAAAAAAATTAAAAAAAAATTGTAACATCTGGGTAAGAAGTATTGCGTTGCTAATAAGACATGCCGCTTTTACACGGGGAGAAAAAGGTGGGGTACTGACCTCATCCTCCAGCTCTATATCAAGGAAATGACATTATTTTGTAGAAAAGACTGGCAATTTTTGTTTATTTTCTGTAAAGAGGGTCATGCAGCAAGTTTACTAAACCGCTACAGCTTTTGACTGTCCCAAGATATTAGCAGTTTTTGAAAACAGTCAGCTCCTGAGACTCTCATGAAGTGCAGAGACACACAAATATAGATTTGTTTTTATTTAAGAATGCAATTATTCAAGGTTAACAAAATTCTTTATTATTTTATCTTTTAGATTATTTAAAGAGATATCATCAATGTTTTGTTTTCTTAACATCTTTAGATTTAAACAAAATTTGCTATAATTTAACAGAAGAATTAAATAGAAATAAAAAAACATAAAACAGTTTTAATTAGGTTATTTACCGTTGGCTTACTTTACATACTATTTTTATAGTTTCAAATCTAGGAAAACATTTATAAATTATTCTAAAATTGTTTTCCATACTAAGAGAGGAAGTTATAAGTATTTAAATTCTCCAGGAATTAAATTAATCAAAATACATATATTAGAAACTTCGAGAGATTGGAACAATTTTTTTAATCAATTTAATTTAATATATTAACTATAATAATGGTATATATATAACATTCAAGCATAATATATACTGTTTTTCATAAAAATTTTATTAATTAGATATCAAAACCATTAGGATGATATTTGTTATACTACAGGGGAACAAATATTAATTCAGTGTAAAGGAGTTTCTGTAAAGTTTTGAGAAGTGAACATTTAGCTGAAGCTGAACATTTTAACATTTTCTCTGTTGTATTTAATCTGAATGAGTTGTTTTTTCCCGCCTCAACTTCACCGCTAAAATTTTCTTCTATAAGCAATTTTCCTAATTCAGAAAAAAATTAGATTACCAATTAAATTTAGGGAACTATACACATACATTTAGCAATGAAGCATCTTGATGCTTGAGGTTCTGCATATTAGCCTTTTAAAATTTGTATAGCTGTTACATGTTAAAAAGTTCATTATTGAAATCGTAAAATGTTTCAGGAATTTTATGAAATGTCACTGTCCTAAATCGTTGACATGAACAAAAATCTATTTCTTGAAAAAATGTTTGGGAACTTTTTATTCTTTGTTCTCTTTTAAGAATATGCATTCCTCATGGTGATACTGAAATACAATATGAGCTCCCGTACATTTATAGTGGGACTTTGCCAATTCGGAAGTTTTTAATTCAAATTCGTCGGTAATTAGAATTATTTCTCTGGTCGTCCTTTGAATTTTCTCTGGTCGTCCTTAAAATTTCATATTGCTTATTTTTTCTTTATGCATTATTTCTTGAAGCTTAAATATAACGGTATTAGCCCAAATTTTTTCCAACGGGCCCTGCATCTCCTAAGGCCGGTCCTGTCTCGAAAGTACTGAAAGACCTGATTCACATTAGTGAAACAGTGAGAAGAGCAAGCAAAATGTTAGAACCAATATAGCCCCAAACATTAAAACTAACTTCACTGCAGCCAAAAACTCTGCTCTTCGCTGAGATTTTAGAATTATGACAGACAAAAACAAATATGTTTTTGAGAGACTCGCCGTTCTAATTTCTGGTGTCTCGGGTTTTAAAGAAGGTAAACTTTTCTGTGTTCCAGCTATACTAGATGGAATTTCACAGTCACAAGCAAACAAAGTGTTTTGAATAGTTGAAGAATGTGGGTTGTCTGAAAATAATTTTGCCCTGTGTTTTGGATAGTGCAGCTTCAAACATTGAAGGAAAGAAGGATGCGTCAGTTAGAGAATCAATTGAAAAGGTAGCTGCTGTTTTCGGCTTGTAAACAACATATTTTTGAACTTCTTGAAGGTGTTCCGTGAAAGTTTCCAGTACATTAATGACGACTGACTCTAAACAGTTTCAAGAAAAATGGCCGACACTTAAAAACTGATAGGAGCAGTTTTAAAAGTTGCAAATCAAGAGCCGTTAACTGAGAAGTTGAAAGAAGACACTGTCTCCTTCCTCAAAATTTTTCTTAATGAAGAGAAAATATGCTCATTCGAGGTGCCTGCAAGGAACGTGTGCCGAAATTATCCTGAATAATGTCAGGAGAATTTGTTGGCAAAAGCTTGGAAAATTTCACAAATACAGGTGGTTGTCAACTACTTTACTCCGAAAAGATGCATGCTTTTAGTAAACGATTGGAATACTAAAATAATAAAATCCAAAAACTGTATCAAATTTCATTATTCTGACCTATGATTTTTGTCAAAATTTGGTTGAATGCCCTAAAAGCTCCAGCTGCTCCTGTAAATGATTTGATGCTTTAGGAGTCCCTGAATTTGTACGAAAAATACGACCCTGGAGTTGCCTGAGCTGCAATTGTAACTTTTAGGAGATATGTGTGGTATTTGAAAGGAAAAGCAGTAACATTTTCTTTATTTTCTAAGAAAGTGTCAAACTCTGGAAAGAAGAAGATTTCAGTATCCTTAATGAAATACAAAGCTAATGACAAATAACTTCCCACTGGTGTCCCTGTTTGAAATCATACCACAAAACTGCATTAATTGGTTGGATCGAAGTCATGATTGATTTTTCATTTGTTCAACCAAAATGGAGCCCGGTTGAAAAACAATTCACAAGCGTCGAAAGAAGATTTCAGGTTCAAAGAAATGAAAACTTTTATCAAGAAGTTACAATTAGTAAATGACACAGCCGAACGTGGATTAAAATTAATTGAAGATTTCGGTGAATCGAGAAACAAAAATGAAGAATAGACTCATAATCTACTTCAGTCTGTTGAAGAAAGTAGGAAAAAAACTCCTTGTTTTAAGAAGTCAGTTTTAAATAAAATTTAAAGTAGTTAAGGTGATGATATGAGACTATTTGACAGTTATTGCAATTTTTACAAGTTATTTGGACGTTTAATTATTGCCATTATTTAATCTTTTTCTTTCTTTAATCCTGTAAAACTGTCAAGTAAAATTATAGATTTTAACTTATCACTGAATTAATTTGTATATCCTTCTTTCAAATATTAGTAAATTATCGAGCTGTTATTGTGAATTTAGAGTAACTGTCGTATGATGTTTCCAAAAGTCAACAACTCAGAATTAATGAAAATTTTCGTCATTTTACGATTTTTCCCCTCAAGTTATAATTGGCTAAGGGTAGAGTTAACAATTATTTATGCTTATATTCTAAGTAAACATCTCCAAAGGAACAAACATAAACTAGTTTTTAAACTTTAGTAAACATAAAAATTTTTTTAAAAAATTCTGAAAATTTTACATTTGAGGAGCCTTTTTCAAATTTCATTAGTTTACAGGCAAACTCTACTATTAATTTAGAGGGCTGAAATTTCATATACTCTCTATTAAGACCAAAAGGAATGGGAAAATCCTGGGGAACTAAATTTTTTGAAAAACAGGTTTTTTTGAGACACCCTACTGACACATTAAATCATGCTAATGAAATGTTAATGTATTCAAATAGAAATATAATTCAAAAGTGCATTTAATAATTACGAGTGCAGTATTTTTAGGCAGTTTAAATATGAGAGGGAATGAGATAGAGAATCGAATGAATCATTTTATCAAAATTGCATTTCACAGAAACAATTTATAATTCGCAGTATACAAATTTTTGTTTTTACAATATTTTGTTACTGAATTTTCTATCAGAGCTCCAGCAAGAATTAAGGCACTTTAGTTTATGCATTAAGTTAGGATCCTGAACACTGTTTCTAGCTCTTATCAACAAGAAATAAATTTTCCGCCCGTTTAAAAGATTTCGTAGATCTGAATCTTCAACCAACTAAACATATTGCTTCCGATAAAAATTAAAAGTAAAAATGTATTCAGGAGTATTTTTAAAAATTAATTTAAGAGTAAAATATATTCAACTAGTAACAATTTAATAAACTTTTTTTATGAAAATGGAAAAAGGGAATCGTCTTTTACTATTATAGAAGATA
>BGPR01022869.1:0-17759 GCA_013235015.1 Araneus ventricosus | reverse complement strand
ATGGTGTAATAGACAGAACGCCGCCCTGTGCCCCCGTGCCTGACACCATTACAGTTACTGAACCGGTTGAATGGGCACAGGACTGGTGTAATAGACATAACGCCGCCTGCACCCCCGGTACCTATAACCTAGGTTATTACACCAGTTTGGTTGGGTGCAGGGCGGGTGTAATAGACAGCAAATTTTATCATAGCTTTATTTAGTCATATTTTTCAGTCACTTTCAGTTCGAAACATAGGATAATTTTGGCGAAAAATCAATGACGCCAACTTTGAACGTTCTTAAAATATTTATTTATTAAAATAAATAAATGTTGTGGCTTTATTTTTAGATCATAAAAAAGTTTTTGAATTTTTCTTCAAAAATCTCTGTTTCAATCTAGTCGGATACCTTAAAAAAAAAATAACTTTTAAATTTAAATTAACTTTTCCCATGCGAGTTACAGAAACGAACTTTCTTGAAGATGACCTGCAATCAAATGCTTTGTTATGTCATAATATTTGTTATTTAATCTCTATATAAGCACTTCTTAAGTAAAGATCACTACAAATAAATCTGATTTTGGAAGTTGATAGGGGAGTAAGGGAGGCCTGTCCTGCCTCCCTCCTGTCCTGTAAGGCAGGACAGGCCCGAAGATGTTTCAGACGGTACGAGGCCCCTCGCCGCTGACTGATTTTGCAAAATGAAAATTGATTGTACTAATTTATTTAATGAAATCGAAATTTTTTGTCGAATTTTACACAATCAAATTTCAGGATCACAATATTACAAATCTATATTAGAATTATCCTCAAATTTCGGTAACGCTCAGAGATTTGGCTACGTGCCAAAGAGATTCAGACGGTCTGTCTACAAATTAGCACACAAAACGCACGGGATACTGTTTTGATTCTGTGATGATTTAATATCAAATAGGAGTTATGACAGGGTTTTTTAGCCGAGTTCAGCAGGATTTTTTTTATGTTGATTCATCGCCTCAGAAATCCGTTAAAATCAAATAGAAGTTATACTATAATTTATTTATTTTTTCACTTCTCGGAGATCTTTACTTTCGTTTTCGTTAAAAAGGTTCTTTCTTTTTTGTACTTAATTTTGGAATTGTATATTTATTTATTTTAATTATAGTTAGAGTCAATTGATTCGTCATTTCTGTTTTTCATTTTTTTTTTAATTTCTTAAGCACTCTGCCAATGTGCACGAGATTTTCTTCAACAACTTTCGTTAATTAATCTGTGCCAATCAGATCTGAAATATAGTAGGCAAGCTAAAAGCCAGTCTTAGACGGGCACAAATCTTCTAGTACTACAATATTTATTTAAAAATAATTTATTTGCATTGTTTCCAATATTTTGTTACTGATCTGAAAATTATACTGAAATTACCGATTACTGTCGCATTTCCAGCAAAAATTTTCTCAAGAATGAAAGTAATAAAAAATTACTTAAAATCTAGCGTTAGTCAAGAACGATTCACCTTCTTTGCCATTTTATCTATCGAATCTGAAATAACCAAAAGACTAAATTGAAATGATATTATCACTGAATTTGCTATAAAATGTGCAATTAAATGTGACAAAAATCTCATATTATAGCCCTACTCTAGTAAGTCGAATACCAAATTATATTTTATAAGTTCATGAAACAAATATTTTTATTATTTGATTTATTGAGGATTTTTTTGTGTGATTGAAATTTTAACTTTCTAATAACGACTTCATTATTTATCATTTCTTTGTATACTTTAAGCCCTCAAGATACCAAATTATGTAGTGTAATAAATAGAAAATGCAATAAATAATTTTTTGCACGAAATTTGTTTCAAGGCCCCGGAAGTCAACTTTGTGCTAGACCCTGCTTTTGTTCGGGCCGGTCCTGCACCAACCTTTGAGACACTTTTGATCCACTCTTGTTATGAATTATCCTGGTATGCTCAAAAAAACTCCTCTGCTTCCGTATTCACAGGACATGGCCATTTGCGCTAATATAACGAATCAAATTGCTTAGAACATAGATTTGTTTTATTAAAATATAGACAAAATTAACAGAGTTCATATAATTCTTTTTATTTTTCAATGGTACAAATGAAAACAATTCGATTCTAACAACTAATTTTCATACCAAATTCACTTACAATTCACAAAATAAACTAATGGGGCATTCAGTACATTTCTGAATACAGTTCTTTTCTTACACTGTAAAACTGGACATTCACGAGCGCTCCGTCCAAGCAATTTCAGTCGCGCCCGATGAGAATTGGCGTGGTGCGACCGAAAGCATGGAAATCCAACTTCTCTGGATATTAATTTAGACTGCCGGCCAGAAATGCTGAAATGCGACCGGTGTAAATCGTTCGCGTTTTGAAAGCGGGAAAATAAGTGCAACAGGGTGGCTACAGAAACTGTGAAAAAAATTTCCCTGACAAAACTTGCAACATTTCCCTGATTTACGGCTACTAATTATACTAGTTTCCTGGCTTTCTCCCTATTCAGAATCACTGTATGTGTACAATATACATTATTAAAAACACTTTTACCAGTTATTTAATATGAAAAAATTATATATTTTTATGAAATTTAATTTTAAAAAATGGAATGAACATTATAAAAAAGTCTATTAAAACAGTACATTACATTTCTTATATGTAAAAAATACTGGAAATTTTAACAAAATACTTTGCTTCTAAAACTGCATAAGAATTCTAAGAAACATTAAATCTACTCTTTGCAACACAAGTTAATTTATATTAACAGTAAAGGTTATTATGATCTTTGCTCAATACTTTAAAACAGTTCAATAACTAATTAGTGCTCTTTTCATGAGTAACAGAATAACATGTTGCAGAATAAATATAAAAATAGTATAATTATACGTACCTAATAATATATATTTTAGCAAAGATTTAAACAAGAGAAACTGCCAAAATATTACTTCAAATCTTTATTCTTTAACAAATCATAAGAAATTAATTGCTCTAATCAAAAACTTATGCTTTTATAAATGAATATTAGTTTTTTTAAAAAATTCCATTTATTATTACACATAATGCTAGACATAAGATACTAATTTATAGATAAAAATTCAAGTAGCAAATAACTATTAATTTCCCCTGATTTTTAGATATTTTTACGAATTCCCCTGACTTTTCCCCAATATCCCTGATTTCTAGATTCTGTCACCACCCTGCAATTGCGACCAGTGTAAATCGTTCGCATTTGAAAGCGGGGAAGTAAGTGCAATAGGAGGTTGCCATACGTCCCGTATATAAGAGACTGTCACTGTATTTCACTACTCAGTCCCATATTAATATTTGTCCCGTTTTCTCCCGTATTTTGATCAGAAGTCATGCCTAATAAAGCTACGCAAATACGCATTTGTTAATCCAGTCCACAATGCAAATGTGGAGAGAACATTTTCCCTAGTGTCAACTAAGTGGTCGGACGAGAGAAACAAGTTGCCATTGGAGACAATCGAAGCAATTTTGTTTTGTCATTGTAATTTTAAAATGACATGCGCCCAATTTTATAATTACGTGAAACAAGAAAATGATATAATTAAGAAAGTAAAATCAACTTTAAAATATGACTGGGCTAAAGAGGATTAGCCTTGCATCTTTTTAATTATTCCACGTGTTCATCTTATTGGAGTGCTTAAACTTTATTGATTTTTTTTATCAGAGTAAAATAAACCATTACCTACCCACTTTTTTCATGTTTTATTTATTGAGCACTTAAACGTCCCGTATCAATGTTTGACAACTATAACAACCCTAGAAATAGGGGATCCAATTGCACGTAGCTGATGCGTTTACGGTTTTCACGGACAGGTGCATAAATAACCTGCCTAAATGGATGAGCTAAAAAATGGAATGATGTGGAATGCCACCACGACATTTGCGTGGAGCGGTGCGATCATGAATTTCCAGTTTAAGAGTTAATATGAAAATAATATATTGTTTAGCAACGGATTCGGAAACCCTACGCGCTTTTGCGCATGCGCAGGGCGGAGTCATTTTCATCAAAATAGGGGGAAAGTGAAGAATGGAAGGGTGATGTTCACATTTTACTGAGCATCATCTAACAAAGAACTCCGGAAATGCGCTCATATGAATCATTGTCTGACACCCCTTTCCGGTGTAAAATCGTCCAAAAGTGGTAGACCCGGAATCCGTTGCTGAACAGTAGTAATGATTATTTAAATATAGTCTATTGAGAACAAGAAATAGTAATAAAAAAACATTGCATGTGGATCAAAGGTTCCCAACCTGCGGTACGCGCACCCCTGGGGTACGCGAAGGAAAGTTGGGGCTACGCGAACTCAAAGTCGGTAATGGCGGACACAAAAAATCGTAAGTGATTGACATGAGGGTGAACTAATACTATTGTAAAAATAGAATAAAATGTAAAATCAAAAATAACTTTCGCAAATGTTATTAATTCGAGTCATTTGACTCTTAAGCTTGCCTAAATCTTTAACATCATTGATAAAAGATCCTTCGCATAGTCGAATAGTTGGAGAGAGGCGGAGATGATAATAGGGATACGCGAAAATAAAAATACTAATAAAGGGGTACGCGAGGGAAAAAAGGTTGGGAACCCCTGATGTAGATGCGACTCACTCACCATCATGACATCCAATCATTTGCCGTAGTTCAAGGGTGTCAAACTCAATTGGACCAAATCGACAATGTTTATGAGGGCCATAAAAAGCCCTTTAAACCCGTTCAGGACCGTCATCACATATATGCGATCTCTCTTCCCGTTCCCTGTGGCCCGTCATCATATATATGCGATTTCAACTTGGAACGTTTTATTTGAATTTTTAAACGGCGCTAGATGGCGGTAAAGTCCGTTATAATTTTCGGATAATATTTCACGGAGTGTTGACCTTCAGTATGCACTTTCGGTTCCGGATTTTTTTTGTTGGATCAGGGCTATTTGATTATATAAACAACTGCGCGTGTTAGGATTGCGCATTTAAGGATTGCGCAATTAAAGCGTTATGATTAAGCAATTAAAGAGCTATGATTTATTTTGCGGTGGATTTTTTTTTATATTTTGATGGCACGATGAAAGGATGGAATGTTTATTGGTTAGGGGTTGGAGTAGAAATTATCGTTTGCAGTTTTTAGTTCGCTAGACAGTCTTCTGTATTTTTGGGGTAAATTATATTTTAGTTCAGTTGTTTTTTTAAATATCATGAAAATTTTATTACATTATATTCGGATACACTATCAATGATAATAAATTGTAAATTTCAGCGTATTTACTTGCAGTAATAATTTTATATGAATTTTTTATTAAAATTAGGCTTAACGGGAAAAGTCGCCCGGTCCCGTGCGTACGCATCCTTCCGGAGCGCGCGGGCCTGGGAAGCGCTTCTTTCTCCTTTCGCTGGTCCTGAACGGGTTGAAAAAACTTCAGATTTTAGAGAAACGTAGTTTTATTTTGGTAACAGAGTATAAATAAGATAAATAAAAAAAGTTAAGGTATAAACTTTTATTCATGCGAAAAAATGAACGCAAAAGTTGAAAATAATTTTTCCGGTTACAATAAAATGCATGGTTCGAATAAAAGCGTGGGCCCCTTTACCTTCTAGGAATATTCCATTTGTTTAAGGAAATATACACAAAATATAAGGTGCTATATAAGGCGCCCACGCTTTTATTCGAACCATGCATTTTATTGTAACCGGAAAAATTATTTTCAACTTTTGCGTTCATTTTTTCGCATGAAATAAAAGCTTATACCTTAAATTTATTAATTTATTTTATTTTCTACTTTTTAGTGATGGCTGACACGAATACACACGACATGTTAGGCATAGTAAACCAAATTCAATTATTTAATTGCCCAATAAAAACACATACTAAATTATTATATACATATTTACAATTACATTTTAAAAATGAATATAAATTCGTAATATATTACGTGATAACTTACAATTATTATCGACAATGTAATAGGAAAAAAAAAAAGAGAATAGATCTACATAACTTTCTCTTTTTGCTTCCTGTGTGAAACGTTTGGGGCACACGAAGTTTAAAAAAATCTGGTTGTTGGAAAATTTTAATAGAAAGTAAACCCAAGACGCGTAGAAACACGAACTATTACGTCATTCAACGGTGCAGCGCCGGAAATATAGTATATTCTCTGTTAGCTTCGTAGTGTTGTTACAACCCTACGTAACGTCAGGTTACCACCTTCCAAACTTTATCGCCCAAATATAGGGCTAAAATTTTCATATCATTTTGTTAGGTCTAAAATAGGTATAGATTGCACATTTTTTTGCATAATATTGTATTGTCACCGGAAACCCACAACTGTGCTAAATTTCAAAGCTATAGCGCGGTTGGAAGTGAGTAAGAAATCGATCTCAAGATTTGAGGACGTGACACTCAAGTTGAATAAAAGCTTATAATAAAAAGGACAAAGACAATGCTCAATTTCGTCGCTTAACAAGCAACACCACCTAACTCAATTTTTTTTTTTTTTTTGAAATTTCAAAGAGGAAGATAAAACTAAAATTTTCGCAATCAATAACGAATATGTCTGAATTTTTTTTCACATCTGTCTCATGTTTATATCAGTTGTTTTAAAAAAATCCAGACATATTCGTTATTGGTTGTGAAAAGTTCAGTTTTTTTCATCCTCTTTGAAATTTTAAAACACTGAGATAGCTGGTGTTGCTTCTAAAGCGACGAAATTCACCATTGCCTCTGTCCTTTTTTATACTGTGTTTTCAAAATAAGACTACGTTTCTCTAAAAACTAAACTTATTTTAATATTTTCTTCCTGGCACTTGGTACCTCTTCTTTGCTACCACTTCCCTACTTCGAGAGATATCTTGCCCGCAGTGATTACTTTAACAATTAATCCAAAGTGAATGTCAGTAATTCTGAATCTGACGGGAGACTTATTTCCTTTCATAAGTGAAAATAATTGCTCACATCCATAAGTGCTTCAGTACATGGAAAACATTTCATCCGACGGTTTCAAAGCTGACTGGCAACTGTTTCTAAAATGCAGGCATCCCAGCCAAACTGAATTTTTCTTTCAAATCTGAACAATATTAGAACTTAATAACCTTCCATTTCCCACATCCATTAGCATTTGGTACTAATTCTATATCTATGGAAAAAACCCAAGGAAACAAAGAAAGTTAAGTTTTCTAAATAATTATGTATATTTAGAAATTTTAATAGAATCAGGAATATAGAATTTTGAGGCATATAAGAATTTTATCATTGCTGTAATTATTTATGTATAATTTGGAATTTTAAAAATTAAGCCACGAAATATTTATTAAAAATTTTGTTACGAACTGCGATGTTTCCTGGCTCCCATTCGTCCTGCGAGTTTGACATCTCGTCTTAGACCATACACATTAAAAATACAGCAAATATCTAAATACAAGTAAAATAATAAAAAAAAAAGATATTAAAAATTAAACTTTGCATTTAACAGAATGGTGCAAAATGCAGCACTTCTAATAAAATACAAAAGAAAAATATTAAATTACAAAAAAGAAAATACAGAAGAAGCGGAAGAACTAATGGATCAATTTATCCATATTAGAACTCCGATGGCGGGTGGCACTTTGCTATTCGAGGAGTTCTCTTCCATTTTGTTTCCATTTTATTTGTTTAATCTTAATGTATTATAATCAGTGGCGAATCCAGGATTTGGGTCTTGGGGGAGGGGGCTGAGGTATAAAAAGTTTTGTATCGTCGTGACGAATATTAAATCTTATGGCTTATGTAAACCAAAACACTTTAACTTTATTGACTTTACTTACCTTACAATAAGAATCATAAAGAACACTACAATATTTTCGATAATTTAACAAAAAACACATTGAAATAACTAACAAAAACATGTTTTTGACCGTGTAAACTCTGCGAACACGAATGGAATGAGTTCAAAAGTGGGAAAACTTTCGAGCCTTTCAAAATCCAGGAAGAAATGTTTTCACTTTTTTTAAAGGGAGATTAAGAAAAAACATATTTAGTGAATTTAAATAAAATAAAGAATTCTGGTCTAGCTCTGGGGAGGGGCTGCAGCCCGATAGCAACCCCCCTGGATTCGCCACTGATTATAATTTTTATTAGAAGCATGATTTTTGTAGTTTGCTTCTATCTTAATTGATTATGGACAATATTGTTGAAGCAATTACTGGATGCTGCTGCGTTGCGTGCAAAAGGTATATTGTTATCACTATTGTTTACTTCTTCTGTATTTTCTTTTTTGCAAATACCTAAGCGTTCTTTCAACTTTTCTATCAACTTTTTCAAAAAAAATCTCTGCATAAAGTTCTCATTCCTAAGGAGTTATATTTCTGTTTGTTCGATATACGAATTTTCCGCTATGCCATGCACTTCGATATCAGGTTTCTCTTTCTCATGGTGGGCTAGATGATTATCTAAACTGGATTTTAGGGTAAAAGCTTCTCCACAAGTATCACATTCATGAGGTTTTTGTTTTGCATGAGTAAGCAAATGCTGTTGCAAATGGCCTTTCCTCTTAAAGGTTTTCTTGCAAGTTTCACATGAATGAGGTTTCTTATCGGTATGAATAAGCAAATGATTTGCCAAAGTACTTCTTGCAGCGAATGCTTTACCGCAGATTTCACAAGCATAAGGTTTTTCATTTGTATGAGTAAGCAAATGTGATTTTAAATTAGATCCCCGTGTGAATGTTTTACTGCAAACTTCACAAGTGTACGGTTTCTCTTTGGTATGAAACCGTAAATGTCTCTTCAGAGCACTTCTTTCCTTGAATGCTTTACCGCAGTCTTCACAAGCATAAGCTTTTTCATTTGTATGTGTACGCAAATGTGATTTCAAATGACTTACCTGAATAAATGTTTTATTGCAAAGTTCGCAAGTGTACGGTTTTTCTTTTGTATGGATGCGCAAATGTTTTGTCTCAGAACTTTTACTAATAAATGTTTTATTGCAAATTTCACAAGCATAAGGTTTTTCTTTTGTGTGAGTGCGCAAATGCATTCTCATAACATTTTTACTTTTAAATGCTTTACTGCAAATTTCACAAGCATAAGGTGTTTCCTTTGAATGAGTGCGCAAATGCATTCTCATATCACTTTTACTCTTAAATGTTTTACTGCAAATTTCACAGATATAAGGTTTTTCATTTGTGTGAGTGCGTAAATGTACTTTCAGAATTCCACGATCAGAAAACGCTCTATTGCAAATTTCACAGTGGTAAGGTCTTTCTAAAGTGTGAATACGTAAATGTGTCCGTAAACTATGTTTAGTGACACATGCTTTACTACAGATTTCACAAGAATAAAGTTTTTCTCCATTATGGCGAAGTAAATGTGACCTTAAATTTTTTTTATCTGTGAATACTTTACCACAAATGTCGCAATCACAATGTTTCTTTTTTCCATGAACACGTAAATGACTCTTGAAAAAACGTCTTAAACTAAAAGTCTTTCCGCATATCTCGCATGTGAAACTTCCCGTTTTTGAATGAACAAGCGAATGTTTTGCCAATTCACCTTCGTCTCTAAATGCTAAACCGCACACATTACATATATAAATGTTCTCTGATGAATCTTGCATCGTATTGTCTTTCACCATAACTGCTCTGTCAGAGATTTCAACCTCTTGAACAACTGAATCTGAATGAACACCAAAATGTCCCATTGAATTCTTCGATTCCATAGATGCTTTTTCATTCAGCTCGGATGAATAATTAGTCGAAGCAGCTTCAATGTTTTCGCTAACATTTCCTTTCATGCTTCAATCCTTCACTGGGGACACCTAGGATAAGCAATCAGTATTTTTTAAAAAATGATGCATTCAATGGAATCCTGTTACCATCATACGTTTCTTACATTCAGTTGCGAGTGAATCACAAATTATGCACTCACGCAAACGATGATGATTTAAAAATCAAGATTCACTAAAATTTGTAGTACTAAGCGAAAACATCATATATCGGATTTCAAAAGTTTCGTGAGTCAAATGAGTGCAAACACGGAACATTTTATTTAAAATATCCAGAATTCTGTATCAGCTGAACAGTAAGGGAAGTAGTCAAGACTAATTTTAAAAAATGAGAAAGATTAAGCTCACCAAAAAAGCCCACAGAAACGTGAAGCCAGAAAATAATATCCGAAATTTCTCTCTGATGAAGTTACGCCTAGTAGAGTAAACACCAGAACGATTCACAGCCTCAAATGCAGCAAGCTCCGAAAGTGAAAAGGGGGAAATATACGGTTTCGTAGACAGCTAGCTCCCTCAAGGTCAACGGCCGACACAAACTGCAGCCATCAACTCCACCTGCACTCTAGCAGAACGTTTCCATTACCGCCAAAAATTTCGCCAAGTTGTAAACAAGATGTGAGTGCTCTCCGTTTGGCGAGCTGCGTTGATTAGGTATCAAGTGGTTGTAATGCATCCGCTTTATTTGAAAAATTCCTAAACGGTTATGAAGTTGTGTACATCCGCTTTGAAGATAAAGTTCCGAAGGGAACTCATAAATTATATATTTAATTTTTCGCGTATATTTATAAATTTTTTACATACCTTTTCAATATTTTTTTAATGTTTTATATATTTTTTCACAGCATAAAAGTGAATAAATAATACATTTCTGTTATATTTTAATTTCCATTTTCATGTATTATTTTTGATGCATAACTGAACATGAATCATATGCAAAAATAATTAAAGGAGGCACTCAAACTGATATTAATTTGATCAATATTTCGAATAACATATTAAGTTATTTTTGTGTGAATTGTGTCTATCATAACAGCGATTCGATATTTTGAATTCCATATTGAATTATCATCATGTCACATCAATATTCAAACTTCGTGTTTTGTTTCAATAACTATTTTTTCTTTCTCTTCAAAAATCTGGAATAATATTTTAATTCAGTGACATAGCAGAGTGAAAACTTTCATTTAGAGCATTGAAAAGAGGGAAAGTTTCAGAAATGTTAATTAAGATTAAGAAAATATTTGGAAAGAAAAAAAAGGAGGAACTTTTGAAAGAAAATTCAGAAGCAAAAATAGAATCAGAACACGAAATCATTGAATGAAAGAGAGTTCTTTTTCAAGTAATGATTTCAGGATTTCACAGAGTTTAAAAAAATACTTAGAATGTTTAAGAACAAATAAACAAAAAATATTAACCGATAATGAAAGTTTAAATTTTCTTAACAATAATAAATTTGTTAATCTTAGAAAATTAGAAAATAATAAAATAAAACTTTTCAAATATAAATCAGTATCTGCATTTAAAAATAAAAAAAATTGAACACATTAAAAATAAATATTAGAATTTTCTCAAGAAATAAAAGAAAATAAATAAATTTGATTATCTTAGAAAAATAATAAAATAAAATTTTTTCAGATAGAAATCAGTATTCGCATTTGAAAATAAAAATTTGAACGCATTAAAAATAAATATTTGAATTTTTTTAGATATAAAAAAATAAATAAATTTGATAATATTGGAAAATTAGAAAAATAATAAAATAAAACTTTTCAGATGCAAATCAGTATTCATAAAATGATAAATGACTTAATCGATATTGCAGCATAAATTTCTATAAGCTGAGCTCCTTTCTCATCAATATTTTAAATCAAAATATTGCTTTTGAAAAAGTTGATGGTAGTAACTGCATCGAAGCAGTATCTTCGTGGTCCTATTAGATTTTAGTCATTTAGTGATTAAATATAAAAGAATATTTTATTTCTCTCTGGCAGACCATCCACTTGAACTGTTGATTCAACTAAAGAACGCATGCATACTTGTATGCCTTTACATTCCATTTATCCAATAAAATGTATCAGGTTATTTGTAAACCTGTCATGTTATCCACAAGCCGGATTGAGCCCTGCAGGGACCCTTAAGCAAAGTAGTCTTAGGTTTTGAGCCCCACGTTTCCACTCAATATCTTCCAAAACCGGGTATTTTTTATTGATTTTAATTTAATGTCCTTAACCCTTTCCGGCCGGGCCTGTCATGTCATATGACGTCACTGGTCAACGTGAATTTGTATTCATTACCGCTTTTAATTTAGGCTGGAGAGAGTTTGATAGAGCGTGGGTGGCAACACAATCTCTATACAAATGAATAAATAACTTTAATTAATCTGAATGCAATTTAATAATTGATTGATTAATTTGGAACAGATGAATAATTTTAACCATGAAGTATTTTTTAAAAAAATACCTGAAAATATCGCGAAAAAAGTCTCGCGGCCTCGGGACCCCCAAAGTTGTAGGGCTCTTAGACAGTTGCCTATTTGATAATCCGACCCTGGTCATCCGGCATCCATAGAAGGAATAACCAGATATTTTCTGGCAAATTTCTCTGTGGTCCGTTTTGTTTCAGAGAAGCAAATAGCTCATTTTCGTGTATTTGTCTGGTCGATTATTTA
The DNA here is from genome assembly GCA_013235015.1 of Araneus ventricosus. Taxonomy (NCBI): domain Eukaryota; kingdom Metazoa; phylum Arthropoda; class Arachnida; order Araneae; family Araneidae; genus Araneus; species Araneus ventricosus. The sequence goes on along the minus strand of BGPR01022869.1, from coordinate 5,338 downwards.
GTTCAAAATGATATTTTTGAAAAATGCAGAGTATTCTACTTTTGTTTTATTTATGTTAATTACGATTGAAAACGAAATAGGTCTTCTTATCATTTTTAAATTTTGTCTGAATGAATAAAGAACAACAGAAATCACAAATTAGAAACCGACGATAGTCAAAGGTTCATTTACACCTGGAATAAAATATGTTAACCTTTTAAAGAGCCATTTTTCTCTTCGAGATGGAGAATAATTTTGTTTCAGAGAAACAAATAGCTCATTTTCGTGAATTGTACAATCATTTAGTTCAAAATGAAATTTTTGAACAGTGCAGAGTATTCTACTTTTGTTTTATTTATGTTAATTACGACTGAAAACGAAATAAGGGCCTTCTTATCATTTTTAATTTTTGTCTGAATGAATCAAGAACCACATCATAAAGCATAAATTAAAAATTGACGATAGTCAAAGGTTCATTTACAGTTCGAATAAAAAATGCTAATTGATGTTAAATATAAATTAAAATATTTTTTCGTAAAGTCATTTTCAAACAAATGTATTGCAAGAACTGATTTTTGTGTAACAAGTTGATGTAAATATCCGAGGAAACTAAATTGCAAACACAAATTCTTCTCGGCGGAGCAAAGAAAATTTCAGCACACAGATATAAAATGAAATTCTCCCCTTCTTTTTCGCAAATAAATAAATAAAATAAATCAGTGTCAAACAGCAATTTTTAATATATAAATTAGAACTACGAGAATTCCTACTATACTATTCATCAACAGGTTGTAAACGCAGCTTGAATTTATGACGTATAATATGTTGAATAAATTCGATATCCAATTAACACGTTCGCGGAAGTGAATGATATAACATTAATTTTCATTGTGTTGACACGAATGCTATAAAATTCGAATTTAAAATTATGAGTTTAACGTCAGTTTTATGTTTAAAGAAAATTGTATTTTTTGCTTATTTTGTTCCTAAACATCCCAGGTATTTATTATTCAAATTTAAAAGCCAGCCATAACTTCAAGTAATAGCTGACTGGTTCATTGAGCATTTCATTCTGTTTTGTCTTTTCTGTGTGTATTTAAAAATTTCCGTGCATCCAATTTTATAAAGCCTTAATTTTTCAAAACTACAGGGTGTCCATAAATTATCTTTACAACTTTAGACTTTAATAACTTTAAAACTGTACTAGATAATAACAAACGGTTTTCAACATATGACAAGATAACTAATAAAGGGTTTTTTTTTGTTTTGTTTTCCAGCATACAGGAAAGGACGCCACAGGAGAAAGCTCAGTATGCAGCCTAGTTCACAGAGACAATGTCCGATACCCAAGTGCAACGTTGGCATCTGAAACAGATGGGTGATCCACTCCCTGTTCATGGAGAACACTACCTGTTTCCATAAATGGCGCATACCTAGAGTTACCATAATTTTTTTAGTTGAAATCTGGACACACCGGGGGGCGTCTAAGTATGGTATGAAATTCTAAAAGCTGCCTACGACCCTCTTTCATAACACAAGCACAGAGATTGAGGAAGTAAAAAAAAATTTAAGACTTCAGAATGCAAAGAATTCACAATTTTTATTAATTGTTGGTAATTCAAAATTATAGTGATGAAAAACAGAACTAAAACAAAACTGCCAAAACTTTTAATTTTCGGTCTTAAACGGGGCCTTGGTAAGGAGCCTCATCCACAATCGATATAAACAGTATAAAGAATGAATTTTCTTTCATTGGTAAAATTATGTCAGCTCAAATACAACCAAATTTCTCTCTCGTCACATTCACTGGCGTAAATCCGGACATTTTGAAAATCCGGACACTACTCCGGACGTGAGCATGAATTCCAGAACGTATGGTGACCCTACGTCGAATAGTTAGTCGGGGCGTTGGCTCCCTTCCATACTGTGTCCGAAAGTTTCATTGCACTTGAGTATCGGACTTTGTCTCTATGAGCCAGGATATACACTGATCTTTCTTCTGTGGCGCAGGGCCGGCCTTGGGAGTTTCGGGGCCCAATTGGAAACAATTTTGGATAACCCCAACATATTATACTTTAAGAAATAATACATAATGAATAAATAAGCAATATGGAATTTTAATAAATAATTTATTGTTATAAATTTTGATAATTTAAAAATAATTTTAATAAACTTACTAACATAATACTTAAAAATTCATTTTAAAAAAATTCAAAAATGGAGAACTTTTTTAAATACTTTTTTGATGGGAGCCATTCCGTTCAAACTATTGTAGAACAGTTAAGTTCTCAAGTAAGTTATAAACCTTAAAAAATATTTTTTAACGATCACTAAGCACTTAAAGTTTGGACTTAATTAATTAAGGAAAACAATTCAGAAATATATAAAAAGAAAAATTACAATTTTCAGCCTGACTTCGAACTAAGCAAAGGAAAAAGAAATTGAATTGCATACAATATTTAAACATTATGTTAAAAGGAAAATCTGGAGCCGTCCAGAGAACGACGTTTTCGAATTAAAAACTTTACATTCTTCGCTGCACTCTGTCTCGGGGCCCTATTTGGAGCATTCGGTCCAATCGGCTAAAGGCCGGCCTGCTGTGGCGTTCACATTTTTCGTCAAATCTGCAGCATCTGGAAAACAAAACAAAAACTTTATGAGTTATTTTGTCGCATGTTGCAAACCGTTTGTTATTATCTAGTACAGTTTTGAAGTTATTAAAGTCGGAAGTTGTAAAGATAATTCATGGACACCCGGTATTATGCGCCTTAAAGTAATGGTGACTTGGCTCATTGAGCATTTTCATTTTCATTTTTTTTTCTGCCTTTTCTTTGTGTATTTAAAAACTGCCGTTAGATGGCTCATTGCGTAAATTGTAAGTGTACAATTTCCGTCGCATCTGTACATAACAGGTTCAATAAATCGCCTTTTATTTTTGCAGCTCATCAAAATGTTTACTTTCCAAGAACGTGTTAAAATCAAAATGAAAAATATCAACCCATTAAAAAAATACCTGGAATGTTTAGGAACAAAATAAGCAAAAGATACAATTTTCTTCGATAAAACTGACGTTAAAACAATAAAATCAACGAACTTTTATGTTTAATTATGAATTTGTTTCAGCATTGAAATGTTGAATTCTCAAATGTAGTAATTAATATTTCACAAAATTCCGACATGTAAATAAACATAAGGTAGAGCATCGATACAGCATCGGAATTTTTTTAAATGTATTAGACAATTAAAAACGACAGCATATAATCAACAGAAAATATAATTCAAACATATGCAGGAAAATATCTAGTAGGATTTTATCTATAAAGTGTATAAAGAATCATTAGTATATGCCTAATTGGAAAAGGAATCAAGGAGGTTTAGTGGTAAGATATAATGGCTTCGAGACCTCAGGGTTGCATGTTCAAAATCTGATTCCACTGAAGATCAACCATGCATGTGGGCCTGGTGAATTTAAATTTGACATCGAGGACCATGCTTCTTCCCACTAGCGTGCATAGAAGTTTGGAAAGTAGAGTGTCAGCTCAGGTGTTGCCATCTAACCATGGTTCAAAATTAAGAGGTCCGTCCCGAAATATCCCTTCAAAATTATACGTGTGCTGAAGAACAATATTATATAAATTCTTCACATAATATCTTTGTCAAATACATTTTGCACAGGTCTTCAATAAATGTATGTTATTTTAAACAAATATTATGGCCTCCGTCTTAAAAAAAAGGAAAAAATGACAAGTTTAGTTTAGTTAAATTAATGTCCTACTTTTAAGCTATCCAAGAGCTATTTCAAGACAAACTTCGTAACTTTAAACTGTGGTCAAATAACACCTCGTCATCTGAGCCATCACCCGCCCTCCAATCCAGGAGTGTCGCCAGAGGGGGGACCGGGGGGCCAGGGCCTCCATCGGGGATGCGGGCCCCCCCCCCATTGGGGAAAAATTTTGTAAGGGGTATTCAACCGCAGTTTATAAATAATAATCTGGCGAAAATTTGAGACCAATTTCATTACATTCGTCCCCCCCCCATACAGCAGGTCGTTGCCTCCTGTTGTGGAGTCCCGGCCCCCCAGTCGGGCAAACTCTAGCGCCATTCCTGCTCCAATCATATCACAATACACCAAAGAGGGACATTTAGCGTGTACAAGGTCCCCAGACGCAGCGGATCTTTGGTAGAAGCGGATCCCGAATTTACGTTCCTCCGGCCCCAAAGCAGGGACTTTACAGTAAGACAACACGGCCCTAAAACAACCGTAAAGACGATCTTATTAATTACTTGCTCCTGCTTACTGGAACCTGAAAATCACAATAATTAAAACATCAAATCTAAAACCATGGTATCCCCCTTATGATATAGCTTTCTTTTGCGGCGTTTAATCCAGCTTGAAATTCAAAGTATCCATACACTGCACAAATATTATAAATCAACGTTTAAAGTAATGCACACGTTCAATACAGTCTTAAAAAGCAATTTATTTTGTAAATATTATTTAAATAAATATACAAAATTTAAATACAATTTATTCAAGTTATTTAAATACAAAAAAATATGTACAAAATTTAAATGCAGTTTATTCAGTGCGATGATGAAAATGATATTGCTATCACTTTTACAATGAATAAAACTAAGCTATATGCGCAGAAGAAACAAGAAAATTAAAAACAGAGGATAATTCTAGCAGTTACAATAACAAATAACCTAATTTTAAAGGAATATTAAATATTTTTTAAAAAGCAATAGTTATTCAAATCACAATAATTTAATTTTCCCACAAACAAACATAATTAACTGAAAATATGCTTTTTCTGATATAGTTCGGCATTATCTGTCTCTTTCAGTAGTCAGTACTTTAGTACAGATCTTATAAATACAAAGTTTATCATCCGCATGAGAGCACATATGTGATGACAAATTTTCTCTTGTAGGAAATCCCTAACCGAAGATTTCACGAGCACAAAAGGTTTTTGCTTTATATAAACCTTTAAATAAGGGTTTAAACCATTTCTTTAGGTGAATTCTACTCTTCAGAACTAAAAAAATGAAGTTTTCATTAGTACAATTGATTACATCCGTATATAATTAAATTTCTTCGACTGCTTCCTCTACCACAGACTTCGCAAGAACAAGGTTGTCTTTTGCATGAGTTTGTAAATGTCGATTTAAAGTACATTTTTTAGTGAATGCTTTTCCGCAGTTTTCACAAACATAAGGTTTTTCTTTTGTATGAATACGTGCATGCTCCCTTAGACTACCTTTACGCTTAAATGCTTTACTACATACGTCACAATTATAAGGCCTTTCGTTGCTATGAATAAGTAAATGAGATTTTACATCACATTTTGCAGCGAAT
>BGPR01022868.1:0-17759 GCA_013235015.1 Araneus ventricosus | reverse complement strand
ATGGTGTAATAGACAGAACGCCGCCCTGTGCCCCCGTGCCTGACACCATTACAGTTACTGAACCGGTTGAATGGGCACAGGACTGGTGTAATAGACATAACGCCGCCTGCACCCCCGGTACCTATAACCTAGGTTATTACACCAGTTTGGTTGGGTGCAGGGCGGGTGTAATAGACAGCAAATTTTATCATAGCTTTATTTAGTCATATTTTTCAGTCACTTTCAGTTCGAAACATAGGATAATTTTGGCGAAAAATCAATGACGCCAACTTTGAACGTTCTTAAAATATTTATTTATTAAAATAAATAAATGTTGTGGCTTTATTTTTAGATCATAAAAAAGTTTTTGAATTTTTCTTCAAAAATCTCTGTTTCAATCTAGTCGGATACCTTAAAAAAAAAATAACTTTTAAATTTAAATTAACTTTTCCCATGCGAGTTACAGAAACGAACTTTCTTGAAGATGACCTGCAATCAAATGCTTTGTTATGTCATAATATTTGTTATTTAATCTCTATATAAGCACTTCTTAAGTAAAGATCACTACAAATAAATCTGATTTTGGAAGTTGATAGGGGAGTAAGGGAGGCCTGTCCTGCCTCCCTCCTGTCCTGTAAGGCAGGACAGGCCCGAAGATGTTTCAGACGGTACGAGGCCCCTCGCCGCTGACTGATTTTGCAAAATGAAAATTGATTGTACTAATTTATTTAATGAAATCGAAATTTTTTGTCGAATTTTACACAATCAAATTTCAGGATCACAATATTACAAATCTATATTAGAATTATCCTCAAATTTCGGTAACGCTCAGAGATTTGGCTACGTGCCAAAGAGATTCAGACGGTCTGTCTACAAATTAGCACACAAAACGCACGGGATACTGTTTTGATTCTGTGATGATTTAATATCAAATAGGAGTTATGACAGGGTTTTTTAGCCGAGTTCAGCAGGATTTTTTTTATGTTGATTCATCGCCTCAGAAATCCGTTAAAATCAAATAGAAGTTATACTATAATTTATTTATTTTTTCACTTCTCGGAGATCTTTACTTTCGTTTTCGTTAAAAAGGTTCTTTCTTTTTTGTACTTAATTTTGGAATTGTATATTTATTTATTTTAATTATAGTTAGAGTCAATTGATTCGTCATTTCTGTTTTTCATTTTTTTTTTAATTTCTTAAGCACTCTGCCAATGTGCACGAGATTTTCTTCAACAACTTTCGTTAATTAATCTGTGCCAATCAGATCTGAAATATAGTAGGCAAGCTAAAAGCCAGTCTTAGACGGGCACAAATCTTCTAGTACTACAATATTTATTTAAAAATAATTTATTTGCATTGTTTCCAATATTTTGTTACTGATCTGAAAATTATACTGAAATTACCGATTACTGTCGCATTTCCAGCAAAAATTTTCTCAAGAATGAAAGTAATAAAAAATTACTTAAAATCTAGCGTTAGTCAAGAACGATTCACCTTCTTTGCCATTTTATCTATCGAATCTGAAATAACCAAAAGACTAAATTGAAATGATATTATCACTGAATTTGCTATAAAATGTGCAATTAAATGTGACAAAAATCTCATATTATAGCCCTACTCTAGTAAGTCGAATACCAAATTATATTTTATAAGTTCATGAAACAAATATTTTTATTATTTGATTTATTGAGGATTTTTTTGTGTGATTGAAATTTTAACTTTCTAATAACGACTTCATTATTTATCATTTCTTTGTATACTTTAAGCCCTCAAGATACCAAATTATGTAGTGTAATAAATAGAAAATGCAATAAATAATTTTTTGCACGAAATTTGTTTCAAGGCCCCGGAAGTCAACTTTGTGCTAGACCCTGCTTTTGTTCGGGCCGGTCCTGCACCAACCTTTGAGACACTTTTGATCCACTCTTGTTATGAATTATCCTGGTATGCTCAAAAAAACTCCTCTGCTTCCGTATTCACAGGACATGGCCATTTGCGCTAATATAACGAATCAAATTGCTTAGAACATAGATTTGTTTTATTAAAATATAGACAAAATTAACAGAGTTCATATAATTCTTTTTATTTTTCAATGGTACAAATGAAAACAATTCGATTCTAACAACTAATTTTCATACCAAATTCACTTACAATTCACAAAATAAACTAATGGGGCATTCAGTACATTTCTGAATACAGTTCTTTTCTTACACTGTAAAACTGGACATTCACGAGCGCTCCGTCCAAGCAATTTCAGTCGCGCCCGATGAGAATTGGCGTGGTGCGACCGAAAGCATGGAAATCCAACTTCTCTGGATATTAATTTAGACTGCCGGCCAGAAATGCTGAAATGCGACCGGTGTAAATCGTTCGCGTTTTGAAAGCGGGAAAATAAGTGCAACAGGGTGGCTACAGAAACTGTGAAAAAAATTTCCCTGACAAAACTTGCAACATTTCCCTGATTTACGGCTACTAATTATACTAGTTTCCTGGCTTTCTCCCTATTCAGAATCACTGTATGTGTACAATATACATTATTAAAAACACTTTTACCAGTTATTTAATATGAAAAAATTATATATTTTTATGAAATTTAATTTTAAAAAATGGAATGAACATTATAAAAAAGTCTATTAAAACAGTACATTACATTTCTTATATGTAAAAAATACTGGAAATTTTAACAAAATACTTTGCTTCTAAAACTGCATAAGAATTCTAAGAAACATTAAATCTACTCTTTGCAACACAAGTTAATTTATATTAACAGTAAAGGTTATTATGATCTTTGCTCAATACTTTAAAACAGTTCAATAACTAATTAGTGCTCTTTTCATGAGTAACAGAATAACATGTTGCAGAATAAATATAAAAATAGTATAATTATACGTACCTAATAATATATATTTTAGCAAAGATTTAAACAAGAGAAACTGCCAAAATATTACTTCAAATCTTTATTCTTTAACAAATCATAAGAAATTAATTGCTCTAATCAAAAACTTATGCTTTTATAAATGAATATTAGTTTTTTTAAAAAATTCCATTTATTATTACACATAATGCTAGACATAAGATACTAATTTATAGATAAAAATTCAAGTAGCAAATAACTATTAATTTCCCCTGATTTTTAGATATTTTTACGAATTCCCCTGACTTTTCCCCAATATCCCTGATTTCTAGATTCTGTCACCACCCTGCAATTGCGACCAGTGTAAATCGTTCGCATTTGAAAGCGGGGAAGTAAGTGCAATAGGAGGTTGCCATACGTCCCGTATATAAGAGACTGTCACTGTATTTCACTACTCAGTCCCATATTAATATTTGTCCCGTTTTCTCCCGTATTTTGATCAGAAGTCATGCCTAATAAAGCTACGCAAATACGCATTTGTTAATCCAGTCCACAATGCAAATGTGGAGAGAACATTTTCCCTAGTGTCAACTAAGTGGTCGGACGAGAGAAACAAGTTGCCATTGGAGACAATCGAAGCAATTTTGTTTTGTCATTGTAATTTTAAAATGACATGCGCCCAATTTTATAATTACGTGAAACAAGAAAATGATATAATTAAGAAAGTAAAATCAACTTTAAAATATGACTGGGCTAAAGAGGATTAGCCTTGCATCTTTTTAATTATTCCACGTGTTCATCTTATTGGAGTGCTTAAACTTTATTGATTTTTTTTATCAGAGTAAAATAAACCATTACCTACCCACTTTTTTCATGTTTTATTTATTGAGCACTTAAACGTCCCGTATCAATGTTTGACAACTATAACAACCCTAGAAATAGGGGATCCAATTGCACGTAGCTGATGCGTTTACGGTTTTCACGGACAGGTGCATAAATAACCTGCCTAAATGGATGAGCTAAAAAATGGAATGATGTGGAATGCCACCACGACATTTGCGTGGAGCGGTGCGATCATGAATTTCCAGTTTAAGAGTTAATATGAAAATAATATATTGTTTAGCAACGGATTCGGAAACCCTACGCGCTTTTGCGCATGCGCAGGGCGGAGTCATTTTCATCAAAATAGGGGGAAAGTGAAGAATGGAAGGGTGATGTTCACATTTTACTGAGCATCATCTAACAAAGAACTCCGGAAATGCGCTCATATGAATCATTGTCTGACACCCCTTTCCGGTGTAAAATCGTCCAAAAGTGGTAGACCCGGAATCCGTTGCTGAACAGTAGTAATGATTATTTAAATATAGTCTATTGAGAACAAGAAATAGTAATAAAAAAACATTGCATGTGGATCAAAGGTTCCCAACCTGCGGTACGCGCACCCCTGGGGTACGCGAAGGAAAGTTGGGGCTACGCGAACTCAAAGTCGGTAATGGCGGACACAAAAAATCGTAAGTGATTGACATGAGGGTGAACTAATACTATTGTAAAAATAGAATAAAATGTAAAATCAAAAATAACTTTCGCAAATGTTATTAATTCGAGTCATTTGACTCTTAAGCTTGCCTAAATCTTTAACATCATTGATAAAAGATCCTTCGCATAGTCGAATAGTTGGAGAGAGGCGGAGATGATAATAGGGATACGCGAAAATAAAAATACTAATAAAGGGGTACGCGAGGGAAAAAAGGTTGGGAACCCCTGATGTAGATGCGACTCACTCACCATCATGACATCCAATCATTTGCCGTAGTTCAAGGGTGTCAAACTCAATTGGACCAAATCGACAATGTTTATGAGGGCCATAAAAAGCCCTTTAAACCCGTTCAGGACCGTCATCACATATATGCGATCTCTCTTCCCGTTCCCTGTGGCCCGTCATCATATATATGCGATTTCAACTTGGAACGTTTTATTTGAATTTTTAAACGGCGCTAGATGGCGGTAAAGTCCGTTATAATTTTCGGATAATATTTCACGGAGTGTTGACCTTCAGTATGCACTTTCGGTTCCGGATTTTTTTTGTTGGATCAGGGCTATTTGATTATATAAACAACTGCGCGTGTTAGGATTGCGCATTTAAGGATTGCGCAATTAAAGCGTTATGATTAAGCAATTAAAGAGCTATGATTTATTTTGCGGTGGATTTTTTTTTATATTTTGATGGCACGATGAAAGGATGGAATGTTTATTGGTTAGGGGTTGGAGTAGAAATTATCGTTTGCAGTTTTTAGTTCGCTAGACAGTCTTCTGTATTTTTGGGGTAAATTATATTTTAGTTCAGTTGTTTTTTTAAATATCATGAAAATTTTATTACATTATATTCGGATACACTATCAATGATAATAAATTGTAAATTTCAGCGTATTTACTTGCAGTAATAATTTTATATGAATTTTTTATTAAAATTAGGCTTAACGGGAAAAGTCGCCCGGTCCCGTGCGTACGCATCCTTCCGGAGCGCGCGGGCCTGGGAAGCGCTTCTTTCTCCTTTCGCTGGTCCTGAACGGGTTGAAAAAACTTCAGATTTTAGAGAAACGTAGTTTTATTTTGGTAACAGAGTATAAATAAGATAAATAAAAAAAGTTAAGGTATAAACTTTTATTCATGCGAAAAAATGAACGCAAAAGTTGAAAATAATTTTTCCGGTTACAATAAAATGCATGGTTCGAATAAAAGCGTGGGCCCCTTTACCTTCTAGGAATATTCCATTTGTTTAAGGAAATATACACAAAATATAAGGTGCTATATAAGGCGCCCACGCTTTTATTCGAACCATGCATTTTATTGTAACCGGAAAAATTATTTTCAACTTTTGCGTTCATTTTTTCGCATGAAATAAAAGCTTATACCTTAAATTTATTAATTTATTTTATTTTCTACTTTTTAGTGATGGCTGACACGAATACACACGACATGTTAGGCATAGTAAACCAAATTCAATTATTTAATTGCCCAATAAAAACACATACTAAATTATTATATACATATTTACAATTACATTTTAAAAATGAATATAAATTCGTAATATATTACGTGATAACTTACAATTATTATCGACAATGTAATAGGAAAAAAAAAAAGAGAATAGATCTACATAACTTTCTCTTTTTGCTTCCTGTGTGAAACGTTTGGGGCACACGAAGTTTAAAAAAATCTGGTTGTTGGAAAATTTTAATAGAAAGTAAACCCAAGACGCGTAGAAACACGAACTATTACGTCATTCAACGGTGCAGCGCCGGAAATATAGTATATTCTCTGTTAGCTTCGTAGTGTTGTTACAACCCTACGTAACGTCAGGTTACCACCTTCCAAACTTTATCGCCCAAATATAGGGCTAAAATTTTCATATCATTTTGTTAGGTCTAAAATAGGTATAGATTGCACATTTTTTTGCATAATATTGTATTGTCACCGGAAACCCACAACTGTGCTAAATTTCAAAGCTATAGCGCGGTTGGAAGTGAGTAAGAAATCGATCTCAAGATTTGAGGACGTGACACTCAAGTTGAATAAAAGCTTATAATAAAAAGGACAAAGACAATGCTCAATTTCGTCGCTTAACAAGCAACACCACCTAACTCAATTTTTTTTTTTTTTTTGAAATTTCAAAGAGGAAGATAAAACTAAAATTTTCGCAATCAATAACGAATATGTCTGAATTTTTTTTCACATCTGTCTCATGTTTATATCAGTTGTTTTAAAAAAATCCAGACATATTCGTTATTGGTTGTGAAAAGTTCAGTTTTTTTCATCCTCTTTGAAATTTTAAAACACTGAGATAGCTGGTGTTGCTTCTAAAGCGACGAAATTCACCATTGCCTCTGTCCTTTTTTATACTGTGTTTTCAAAATAAGACTACGTTTCTCTAAAAACTAAACTTATTTTAATATTTTCTTCCTGGCACTTGGTACCTCTTCTTTGCTACCACTTCCCTACTTCGAGAGATATCTTGCCCGCAGTGATTACTTTAACAATTAATCCAAAGTGAATGTCAGTAATTCTGAATCTGACGGGAGACTTATTTCCTTTCATAAGTGAAAATAATTGCTCACATCCATAAGTGCTTCAGTACATGGAAAACATTTCATCCGACGGTTTCAAAGCTGACTGGCAACTGTTTCTAAAATGCAGGCATCCCAGCCAAACTGAATTTTTCTTTCAAATCTGAACAATATTAGAACTTAATAACCTTCCATTTCCCACATCCATTAGCATTTGGTACTAATTCTATATCTATGGAAAAAACCCAAGGAAACAAAGAAAGTTAAGTTTTCTAAATAATTATGTATATTTAGAAATTTTAATAGAATCAGGAATATAGAATTTTGAGGCATATAAGAATTTTATCATTGCTGTAATTATTTATGTATAATTTGGAATTTTAAAAATTAAGCCACGAAATATTTATTAAAAATTTTGTTACGAACTGCGATGTTTCCTGGCTCCCATTCGTCCTGCGAGTTTGACATCTCGTCTTAGACCATACACATTAAAAATACAGCAAATATCTAAATACAAGTAAAATAATAAAAAAAAAAGATATTAAAAATTAAACTTTGCATTTAACAGAATGGTGCAAAATGCAGCACTTCTAATAAAATACAAAAGAAAAATATTAAATTACAAAAAAGAAAATACAGAAGAAGCGGAAGAACTAATGGATCAATTTATCCATATTAGAACTCCGATGGCGGGTGGCACTTTGCTATTCGAGGAGTTCTCTTCCATTTTGTTTCCATTTTATTTGTTTAATCTTAATGTATTATAATCAGTGGCGAATCCAGGATTTGGGTCTTGGGGGAGGGGGCTGAGGTATAAAAAGTTTTGTATCGTCGTGACGAATATTAAATCTTATGGCTTATGTAAACCAAAACACTTTAACTTTATTGACTTTACTTACCTTACAATAAGAATCATAAAGAACACTACAATATTTTCGATAATTTAACAAAAAACACATTGAAATAACTAACAAAAACATGTTTTTGACCGTGTAAACTCTGCGAACACGAATGGAATGAGTTCAAAAGTGGGAAAACTTTCGAGCCTTTCAAAATCCAGGAAGAAATGTTTTCACTTTTTTTAAAGGGAGATTAAGAAAAAACATATTTAGTGAATTTAAATAAAATAAAGAATTCTGGTCTAGCTCTGGGGAGGGGCTGCAGCCCGATAGCAACCCCCCTGGATTCGCCACTGATTATAATTTTTATTAGAAGCATGATTTTTGTAGTTTGCTTCTATCTTAATTGATTATGGACAATATTGTTGAAGCAATTACTGGATGCTGCTGCGTTGCGTGCAAAAGGTATATTGTTATCACTATTGTTTACTTCTTCTGTATTTTCTTTTTTGCAAATACCTAAGCGTTCTTTCAACTTTTCTATCAACTTTTTCAAAAAAAATCTCTGCATAAAGTTCTCATTCCTAAGGAGTTATATTTCTGTTTGTTCGATATACGAATTTTCCGCTATGCCATGCACTTCGATATCAGGTTTCTCTTTCTCATGGTGGGCTAGATGATTATCTAAACTGGATTTTAGGGTAAAAGCTTCTCCACAAGTATCACATTCATGAGGTTTTTGTTTTGCATGAGTAAGCAAATGCTGTTGCAAATGGCCTTTCCTCTTAAAGGTTTTCTTGCAAGTTTCACATGAATGAGGTTTCTTATCGGTATGAATAAGCAAATGATTTGCCAAAGTACTTCTTGCAGCGAATGCTTTACCGCAGATTTCACAAGCATAAGGTTTTTCATTTGTATGAGTAAGCAAATGTGATTTTAAATTAGATCCCCGTGTGAATGTTTTACTGCAAACTTCACAAGTGTACGGTTTCTCTTTGGTATGAAACCGTAAATGTCTCTTCAGAGCACTTCTTTCCTTGAATGCTTTACCGCAGTCTTCACAAGCATAAGCTTTTTCATTTGTATGTGTACGCAAATGTGATTTCAAATGACTTACCTGAATAAATGTTTTATTGCAAAGTTCGCAAGTGTACGGTTTTTCTTTTGTATGGATGCGCAAATGTTTTGTCTCAGAACTTTTACTAATAAATGTTTTATTGCAAATTTCACAAGCATAAGGTTTTTCTTTTGTGTGAGTGCGCAAATGCATTCTCATAACATTTTTACTTTTAAATGCTTTACTGCAAATTTCACAAGCATAAGGTGTTTCCTTTGAATGAGTGCGCAAATGCATTCTCATATCACTTTTACTCTTAAATGTTTTACTGCAAATTTCACAGATATAAGGTTTTTCATTTGTGTGAGTGCGTAAATGTACTTTCAGAATTCCACGATCAGAAAACGCTCTATTGCAAATTTCACAGTGGTAAGGTCTTTCTAAAGTGTGAATACGTAAATGTGTCCGTAAACTATGTTTAGTGACACATGCTTTACTACAGATTTCACAAGAATAAAGTTTTTCTCCATTATGGCGAAGTAAATGTGACCTTAAATTTTTTTTATCTGTGAATACTTTACCACAAATGTCGCAATCACAATGTTTCTTTTTTCCATGAACACGTAAATGACTCTTGAAAAAACGTCTTAAACTAAAAGTCTTTCCGCATATCTCGCATGTGAAACTTCCCGTTTTTGAATGAACAAGCGAATGTTTTGCCAATTCACCTTCGTCTCTAAATGCTAAACCGCACACATTACATATATAAATGTTCTCTGATGAATCTTGCATCGTATTGTCTTTCACCATAACTGCTCTGTCAGAGATTTCAACCTCTTGAACAACTGAATCTGAATGAACACCAAAATGTCCCATTGAATTCTTCGATTCCATAGATGCTTTTTCATTCAGCTCGGATGAATAATTAGTCGAAGCAGCTTCAATGTTTTCGCTAACATTTCCTTTCATGCTTCAATCCTTCACTGGGGACACCTAGGATAAGCAATCAGTATTTTTTAAAAAATGATGCATTCAATGGAATCCTGTTACCATCATACGTTTCTTACATTCAGTTGCGAGTGAATCACAAATTATGCACTCACGCAAACGATGATGATTTAAAAATCAAGATTCACTAAAATTTGTAGTACTAAGCGAAAACATCATATATCGGATTTCAAAAGTTTCGTGAGTCAAATGAGTGCAAACACGGAACATTTTATTTAAAATATCCAGAATTCTGTATCAGCTGAACAGTAAGGGAAGTAGTCAAGACTAATTTTAAAAAATGAGAAAGATTAAGCTCACCAAAAAAGCCCACAGAAACGTGAAGCCAGAAAATAATATCCGAAATTTCTCTCTGATGAAGTTACGCCTAGTAGAGTAAACACCAGAACGATTCACAGCCTCAAATGCAGCAAGCTCCGAAAGTGAAAAGGGGGAAATATACGGTTTCGTAGACAGCTAGCTCCCTCAAGGTCAACGGCCGACACAAACTGCAGCCATCAACTCCACCTGCACTCTAGCAGAACGTTTCCATTACCGCCAAAAATTTCGCCAAGTTGTAAACAAGATGTGAGTGCTCTCCGTTTGGCGAGCTGCGTTGATTAGGTATCAAGTGGTTGTAATGCATCCGCTTTATTTGAAAAATTCCTAAACGGTTATGAAGTTGTGTACATCCGCTTTGAAGATAAAGTTCCGAAGGGAACTCATAAATTATATATTTAATTTTTCGCGTATATTTATAAATTTTTTACATACCTTTTCAATATTTTTTTAATGTTTTATATATTTTTTCACAGCATAAAAGTGAATAAATAATACATTTCTGTTATATTTTAATTTCCATTTTCATGTATTATTTTTGATGCATAACTGAACATGAATCATATGCAAAAATAATTAAAGGAGGCACTCAAACTGATATTAATTTGATCAATATTTCGAATAACATATTAAGTTATTTTTGTGTGAATTGTGTCTATCATAACAGCGATTCGATATTTTGAATTCCATATTGAATTATCATCATGTCACATCAATATTCAAACTTCGTGTTTTGTTTCAATAACTATTTTTTCTTTCTCTTCAAAAATCTGGAATAATATTTTAATTCAGTGACATAGCAGAGTGAAAACTTTCATTTAGAGCATTGAAAAGAGGGAAAGTTTCAGAAATGTTAATTAAGATTAAGAAAATATTTGGAAAGAAAAAAAAGGAGGAACTTTTGAAAGAAAATTCAGAAGCAAAAATAGAATCAGAACACGAAATCATTGAATGAAAGAGAGTTCTTTTTCAAGTAATGATTTCAGGATTTCACAGAGTTTAAAAAAATACTTAGAATGTTTAAGAACAAATAAACAAAAAATATTAACCGATAATGAAAGTTTAAATTTTCTTAACAATAATAAATTTGTTAATCTTAGAAAATTAGAAAATAATAAAATAAAACTTTTCAAATATAAATCAGTATCTGCATTTAAAAATAAAAAAAATTGAACACATTAAAAATAAATATTAGAATTTTCTCAAGAAATAAAAGAAAATAAATAAATTTGATTATCTTAGAAAAATAATAAAATAAAATTTTTTCAGATAGAAATCAGTATTCGCATTTGAAAATAAAAATTTGAACGCATTAAAAATAAATATTTGAATTTTTTTAGATATAAAAAAATAAATAAATTTGATAATATTGGAAAATTAGAAAAATAATAAAATAAAACTTTTCAGATGCAAATCAGTATTCATAAAATGATAAATGACTTAATCGATATTGCAGCATAAATTTCTATAAGCTGAGCTCCTTTCTCATCAATATTTTAAATCAAAATATTGCTTTTGAAAAAGTTGATGGTAGTAACTGCATCGAAGCAGTATCTTCGTGGTCCTATTAGATTTTAGTCATTTAGTGATTAAATATAAAAGAATATTTTATTTCTCTCTGGCAGACCATCCACTTGAACTGTTGATTCAACTAAAGAACGCATGCATACTTGTATGCCTTTACATTCCATTTATCCAATAAAATGTATCAGGTTATTTGTAAACCTGTCATGTTATCCACAAGCCGGATTGAGCCCTGCAGGGACCCTTAAGCAAAGTAGTCTTAGGTTTTGAGCCCCACGTTTCCACTCAATATCTTCCAAAACCGGGTATTTTTTATTGATTTTAATTTAATGTCCTTACCCCTTTCCGGCCGGGCCTGTCATGTCATATGACGTCACTGGTCAACGTGAATTTGTATTCATTACCGCTTTTAATTTAGGCTGGAGAGAGTTTGATAGAGCGTGGGTGGCAACACAATCTCTATACAAATGAATAAATAACTTTAATTAATCTGAATGCAATTTAATAATTGATTGATTAATTTGGAACAGATGAATAATTTTAACCATGAAGTATTTTTTAAAAAAATACCTGAAAATATCGCGAAAAAAGTCTCGCGGCCTCGGGACCCCCAAAGTTGTAGGGCTCTTAGACAGTTGCCTATTTGATAATCCGACCCTGGTCATCCGGCATCCATAGAAGGAATAACCAGATATTTTCTGGCAAATTTCTCTGTGGTCCGTTTTGTTTCAGAGAAGCAAATAGCTCATTTTCGTGTATTTGTCTGGTCGATTATTTAGTTCAAAATGATATTTTTGAAAAATGCAGAGTATTCTACTTTTGTTTTATTTATGTTAATTACGATTGAAAACGAAATAGGTCTTCTTATCATTTTTAAATTTTGTCTGAATGAATAAAGAACAACAGAAATCACAAATTAGAAACCGACGATAGTCAAAGGTTCATTTACACCTGGAATAAAATATGTTAACCTTTTAAAGAGCCATTTTTCTCTTCGAGATGGAGAATAATTTTGTTTCAGAGAAACAAATAGCTCATTTTCGTGAATTGTACAATCATTTAGTTCAAAATGAAATTTTTGAACAGTGCAGAGTATTCTACTTTTGTTTTATTTATGTTAATTACGACTGAAAACGAAATAAGGGCCTTCTTATCATTTTTAATTTTTGTCTGAATGAATCAAGAACCACATCATAAAGCATAAATTAAAAATTGACGATAGTCAAAGGTTCATTTACAGTTCGAATAAAAAATGCTAATTGATGTTAAATATAAATTAAAATATTTTTTCGTAAAGTCATTTTCAAACAAATGTATTGCAAGAACTGATTTTTGTGTAACAAGTTGATGTAAATATCCGAGGAAACTAAATTGCAAACACAAATTCTTCTCGGCGGAGCAAAGAAAATTTCAGCACACAGATATAAAATGAAATTCTCCCCTTCTTTTTCGCAAATAAATAAATAAAATAAATCAGTGTCAAACAGCAATTTTTAATATATAAATTAGAACTACGAGAATTCCTACTATACTATTCATCAACAGGTTGTAAACGCAGCTTGAATTTATGACGTATAATATGTTGAATAAATTCGATATCCAATTAACACGTTCGCGGAAGTGAATGATATAACATTAATTTTCATTGTGTTGACACGAATGCTATAAAATTCGAATTTAAAATTATGAGTTTAACGTCAGTTTTATGTTTAAAGAAAATTGTATTTTTTGCTTATTTTGTTCCTAAACATCCCAGGTATTTATTATTCAAATTTAAAAGCCAGCCATAACTTCAAGTAATAGCTGACTGGTTCATTGAGCATTTCATTCTGTTTTGTCTTTTCTGTGTGTATTTAAAAATTTCCGTGCATCCAATTTTATAAAGCCTTAATTTTTCAAAACTACAGGGTGTCCATAAATTATCTTTACAACTTTAGACTTTAATAAAATTAAAACTGTACTAGATAATAACAAACGGTTTTCAACATATGACAAGATAACTCATGAAGTTTTTTTTTTTGTTTTGTTTTCCAGCATACAGGAAAGGACACCACAGGAGAAAGCTCAGTATGCAGCCTAGTTCACAGAGACAATGTCCGATACCCAAGTGCAACGTTGGCATCTGAAACAGATGGGTGATCCACTCCCTGTTCATGGAGAACACTACCTGTTTCCATAAATGGCGCATACCTAGAGTTACCATAATTTTTTTAGTTGAAATCTGGACACACCGGGGGGCGTCTAAGTATGGTATGAAATTCTAAAAGCTGCCTACGACCCTCTTTCATAACACAAGCACAGAGATTGAGGAAGTAAAAAAAAATTTAAGACTTCAGAATGCAAAGAATTCACAATTTTTATTAATTGTTGGTAATTCAAAATTATAGTGATGAAAAACAGAACTAAAACAAAACTGCCAAAACTTTTAATTTTCGGTCTTAAACGGGGCCTTGGTAAGGAGCCTCATCCACAATCGATATAAACAGTATAAAGAATGAATTTTCTTTCATTGGTAAAATTATGTCAGCTCAAATACAACCAAATTTCTCTCTCGTCACATTCACTGGCGTAAATCCGGACATTTTGAAAATCCGGACACTACTCCGGACGTGAGCATGAATTCCAGAACGTATGGTGACCCTACGTCGAATAGTTAGTCGGGGCGTTGGCTCCCTTCCATACTGTGTCCGAAAGTTTCATTGCACTTGAGTATCGGACTTTGTCTCTATGAGCCAGGATATACACTGATCTTTCTTCTGTGGCGCAGGGCCGGCCTTGGGAGTTTCGGGGCCCAATTGGAAACAATTTTGGATAACCCCAACATATTATACTTTAAGAAATAATACATAATGAATAAATAAGCAATATGGAATTTTAATAAATAATTTATTGTTATAAATTTTGATAATTTAAAAATAATTTTAATAAACTTACTAACATAATACTTAAAAATTCATTTTAAAAAAATTCAAAAATGGAGAACTTTTTTAAATACTTTTTTGATGGGAGCCATTCCGTTCAAACTATTGTAGAACAGTTAAGTTCTCAAGTAAGTTATAAACCTTAAAAAATATTTTTTAACGATCACTAAGCACTTAAAGTTTGGACTTAATTAATTAAGGAAAACAATTCAGAAATATATAAAAAGAAAAATTACAATTTTCAGCCTGACTTCGAACTAAGCAAAGGAAAAAGAAATTGAATTGCATACAATATTTAAACATTATGTTAAAAGGAAAATCTGGAGCCGTCCAGAGAACGACATTTTCGAATTAAAAACTTGACATTCTTCATTGCACTCTGTCTCGGGGCCCTATTTGGAGCATTCGGTCCAATCGGCTAAAGGCCGGCCTGCTGTGGCGTTCACATTTTTCGTCAAATCTGCAGCATCTGGAAAACAAAACAAAAACTTTATGAGTTATTTTGTCGCATGTTGCAAACCGTTTGTTATTATCTAGTACAGTTTTGAAGTTATTAAAGTCGGAAGTTGTAAAGATAATTCATGGACACCCGGTATTATGCGCCTTAAAGTAATGGTGACTTGGCTCATTGAGCATTTTCATTTTCATTTTTTTCTGCCTTTTCTTTGTGTATTTAAAAACTGCCGTTAGATGGCTCATTGCGTAAATTGTAAGTGTACAATTTCCGTCGCATCTGTACATAACAGGTTCAATAAATCGCCTTTTATTTTTGCAGCTCATCAAAATGTTTACTTTCCAAGAACGTGTTAAAATCAAAATGAAAAATATCAACCCATTAAAAAAATACCTGGAATGTTTAGGAACAAAATAAGCAAAAGATACAATTTTCTTCGATAAAACTGACGTTAAAACAATAAAATCAACGAACTTTTATGTTTAATTATGAATTTGTTTCAGCATTGAAATGTTGAATTCTCAAATGTAGTAATTAATATTTCACAAAATTCCGACATGTAAATAAACATAAGGTAGAGCATCGATACAGCATCGGAATTTTTTTAAATGTATTAGACAATTAAAAACGACAGCATATAATCAACAGAAAATATAATTCAAACATATGCAGGAAAATATCTAGTAGGATTTTATCTATAAAGTGTATAAAGAATCATTAGTATATGCCTAATTGGAAAAGGAATCAAGGAGGTTTAGTGGTAAGATATAATGGCTTCGAGACCTCAGGGTTGCATGTTCAAAATCTGATTCCACTGAAGATCAACCATGCATGTGGGCCTGGTGAATTTAAATTTGACATCGAGGACCATGCTTCTTCCCACTAGCGTGGCATAGAAGTTTGGAAAGTAGAGTGTCAGCTCAGGTGTTGCCATCTAACCATGGTTCAAAATTAAGCGGTCCGTCCCGAAATATCCCTTCAAAATTATACGTGTGCTGAAGAACAATATTATATAAATTCTTCACATAATATCTTTGTCAAATACATTTTGCACAGGTCTTCAATAAATGTATGTTATTTTAAACAAATATTATGGCCTCCGTCTTAAAAAAAAGGAAAAAATGACAAGTTTAGTTTAGTTAAATTAATGTCCTACTTTTAAGCTATCCAAGAGCTATTTCAAGACAAACTTCGTAACTTTAAACTGTGGTCAAATAACACCTCGTCATCTGAGCCATCACCCGCCCTCCAATCCAGGAGTGTCGCCAGAGGGGGGACCGGGGGGCCAGGGCCTCCATCGGGGATGCTGTGCCCCCCCCCCATTGGGGAAAAATTTTGTAAGGGGTATTCAACCGCAGTTTATAAATAATAATCTGGCGAAAATTTGAGACCAATTTCATTACATTCGTCCCCCCCCCATACAGCAGGTCGTTGCCTCCTGTTGTGGAGTCCCGGCCCCCCAGTCGGGCAAACTCTAGCGCCATTCCTGCTCCAATCATATCACAATACACCAAAGAGGGACATTTAGCGTGTACAAGGTCCCCAGACGCAGCGGATCTTTGGTAGAAGCGGATCCCGAATTTACGTTCCTCCGGCCCCAAAGCAGGGACTTTACAGTAAGACAACACGGCCCTAAAACAATCGTAAAGACGATCTTATTAATTACTTGCTCCTGCTTACTGGAACCTGAAAATCACAATAATTAAAACATCAAATCTAAAACCATGGTATCCCCCTTATGATATAGCTTTCTTTTGCGGCGTTTAATCCAGCTTGAAATTCAAAGTATCCATACACTGCACAAATATTATAAATCAACGTTTAAAGTAATGCACACGTTCAATACAGTCTTAAAAAGCAATTTATTTTGTAAATATTATTTAAATAAATATACAAAATTTAAATACAATTTATTCAAGTTATTTAAATACAAAAAAGTATGCACAAAATTTAAATGCAGTTTATTCGGTGCGATGATGAAAATGATATTGCTATCACTTTTACAATGAATAAAACTAAGCTATATGCGCAGAAGAAACAAGAAAATTAAAAACAGAGGATAATTCTAGCAGTTACAATAACAAATAACCTAATTTTAAAGGAATATTAAATATTTTTTAAAAAGCAATAGTTATTCAAATCACAATAATTTAATTTTCCCACAAACAAACATAATTAACTGAAAATATGCTTTTTCTGATATAGTTCGGCATTATCTGTCTCTTTCAGTAGTCAGTACTTTAGTACAGATCTTATAAACACAAAGTTTTTCGTCCACATGAGAGCACATGTGTGATGACAAATTTTCTCTTGTAGGAAATCCCTAACCGAAGATTTCACGAGCACAAAAGGTTTTTGCTTTATATAAACCTTTAAATAAGGGTTTAAACCATTTCTTTAGGTGAATTCTACTCTTCAGAACTAAAAAAATGAAGTTTTCATTAGTACAATTGATTACATCCGTATATAATTAAATTTCTTCGACTGCTTCCTCTACCACAGACTTCGCAAGAACAAGGTTGTCTTTTGCATGAGTTTGTAAATGTCGATTTAAAGTACATTTTTTAGTGAATGCTTTTCCGCAGTTTTCACAAACATAAGGTTTTTCTTTTGTATGAATACGTGCATGCTCCCTTAGACTACCTTTACGCTTAAATGCTTTACTACATACGTCACAATTATAAGGCCTTTCGTTGCTATGAATAAGTAAATGAGATTTTACATCACATTTTGCAGCGAAT
>BGPR01022867.1:0-19255 GCA_013235015.1 Araneus ventricosus | reverse complement strand
GTTGCCGTTAGTTTTGCAGATGAATTTATAAACCATTTGAACAGAAAAAAAAATCAAAAAGATTTGTAGTTAGTATCTCGTCGCTTAACAAGAAACACCACCTATCTCAATTTTTTGAAATTTCAAAGAGGAAGGAAATACTCAATTTTTCGCAACCAAAAACGAATATTTCTGAAATTGTTTTCCCATCTGGTTGCATCAGATGTGTTCATATCAGACGTGAAAAAAATCAGAAATATCCGTTATTGGTTGCGAAAAATTGAGTATTTCCTTCCTCTTTGAAATTTCAAAAAATTGAGAGAGGTGGTGTTGTTTGTCAAGCAGCGATATGTAGGGGAAAGTCGGGTAAGATGGCGACCTTAAGCTTCGGGGATTTTTCCTGACCTCAATATTCATTGCTGGAGGATTATTGTTTCGGCAAAATCTTCTTCAACTCTTTATTTTAAATTGATATCTTTCTAAAATTTTTATTTTCAAATTTGAGACCCCAAAATTTTATTTAAGATAGAAAAAAGTCATTTTCGTCATCTTACCCGAATTCAATATCCATAAGCTACCAAAAAACTATTTAAAACTGTTGAGATCACATCTTGATCATAACAAATTGCACATAACAGAAAACAGACATAATCAGACTAAAGTAACAGCACAAAACAAGTGAAATATTATCAATCGAAATCTGAGATTCAAACCTTAAAAAATGAAATCAATTAGAAAAATTGCATCGCCATGAGCTTGGATTTTGTCCCAGCCAGTGCAGGCGGAATGGGGCCAGAGCTTGCGCATAAAACATTGGAATCCCAATTCCGTTTTTCCTTGCTCGCTGCAAATGATGCATTCTTCATTATCGAGGTCCTCTGGGTCCAGATTGTCATCAAAGGTCAACGTATTGTACATTCAAGTGAATGAATTGAGTCCTTAAACTCGGAGCATCCACAGCTCAGCTGCCACAGTTTCCATTTATCTTCCTTTCGCTCTATCTCCTTTTTAATGAGATACTCATTTTTCACTGGTGTGTCAGTGAGTTGCAGGAAGGGCAAGTGGCAGTCAGGTAGCACGACGAGCTCATAAAGTAATTCGGAGGGGTTCGCCATCTTACCCGACTTCGAATTTTATTTCAAAAAAACATTGAAGGATATAAACTCATCAGAAAAATTAAAATAATACATCATTGCAAACGTTTTGATTAGCTCTTAACGAATATCACATGTATAAAGCAAAAATATTTACTCCGAGAACGCTATCCCTTACCAAGCAACAACCAAAAGTTGTGTAGGAACAACTTAAAAACACATTACCGCGTACTGTGAATCACAATAATAACGGAGTGGAATATTTTGGCGTGACACGGGTATCTGGACTCTATGAGTCTCTGATGATGCAGAATCTGGGCATTCATGAAGGGTAATTTTCGAGAAAAATCCAGTTCGTCATCCTACACTCTTCGTCGTCTTACCCGACTTTCCCCTATATGATTAAATATTGATTTTCATTAATACGATTATTATTATACATCTTACAAAGAAAACCTAACTTCAGATTTGAAATCAGCATACTCGAATTAGGCAAGAACAAATGCTTGTATGATTACAACAAAAATTGTGTCCTCTGGTGTAATCCATCAAGAGGGAACTGATCTATTAATGTTTACGGTTAAATTTCATCGGAAAGATACCCTATCGGCAGGGCCCGGTGCAAAATTGGTTTGAGGGGCCTTGAAACTAATTTCATAAAACAAAATAATAATTTATTGCATTTTGCTATTTATTACACCGTACAAATTTGTTATAAAAAGAACTTAAGGAATACCTGAAAATGATTAATAATTAAATTATTTGATTTATGAACGATTTTGAAGGTCATTAAATTGTAAACATTATAAAAATAATTCAAAATAATAAAAAAATATTATTTTGAATCATGAGAAAATTTTTTCTGCAGATACAGCGGTCTTTGATAAGGTCAACAATTTGAATACAGTTCAGATAATTTTAATTTTAACCCTCACCGGCTTCACCTATCTACCCAAAATGGTGTACGGCGTATGAAAGCCGACATCAAGTATTCACAAAACATATAAATACACAGTGTCGAAAATACAACAAACATGTCAACATTCAGAAAAATTCAGGCGTCATTTTTAACTAACTCCGCCACTATTTCCTTTGCAGTTTTTTCCAAAAATTTTAAAAAGCCTTTTAAATGTGAATTTGTATACCGATATATATATTAAAATATTGAAATATCTAGTTCGCAAATATTTACTTCATTCAGTATGTCATGCCAAATAACTAAACTTCATAAAAATTCAAATTATGTTTATTTTCGATTGATTAGATTTAGGATTTCTTTTTTCACGTCAATAGTTATTCAAGAAGAAAATTCATAGCTAGAAAAAATTGTGATACTTGAGGGTGACCTCACAGATTTCACTCTTTCGAAGCGAAATTCCCACGTCGTTTCTGTCAGTGGTTTTGGAGTAAGATATGCGAGATGCTTTTTTAATATATCTCAGCATATTACAGAACTTTCAAAAATATTATATACGATTTCTTTAGTTTCAAAAAATGGCTGAGTTGATGGTTTTGAAATGTCTTTAAGGGGAAAAAAAAATCACAATATGACTTCTGCAGAGCATATGTTGTGGTTTGGAATTCTTTACAAGATAAGCGCTTTTGGAACCGTTTATGTAAAATCTCTCATATTAGACCCTTTATAGTTAGGGTTACCATAATTTGTTTGATTGAAATCCGGACACGTCACAGGGTCAAAGTATAGTATAAAATTCTAAAAGCTGCCTGCCAAAGACCCTTTTTTATAACACTAGCGCAGAGTTTGTGGAAGTGAAAAATATTTTAGACGTCAGTATACGAAGAATATACATTTTTTTTTTTTAAATTTTGGTAAATCAAAATTGCATTAATGAAAATAAAACTGCCGAAACTTTTAATTTTCAGTTTGAACTAGTGAACGGATAAGGAACTCATCAACGTTTACATCAGCATTGGATGTAAACAATGAATTGTCTTTCATTGGCAGAAAGATGTCGGCTTTTGTGAAAACGCCCTCTATTACAACCACATTTTTCTCGAGCAGCGGTCACGGGCGTAAATCCAGACATTTTGAAGATCTGGACATTAATCCAAACGTTAGCTTAAAATCCGGAGATATGGTAACCCTAGTTATATTAATCCTGTCCACACAGTTCCTCAAATACAAGGTGGTCATAAACTATTGGACCCTCTTCAAAATTAATAAAAAAGCTAATAGTATTACAGCTGAGCCTTTTTTTACTTTCTCGTATACGAAGTACACAAAGAGAAAGTATTGCAATCGTCAAAAAATTCGAACTCGAGATTTTGACGAATCTCCACGTTTTAGACCTCCCTGAGTCCGAAAAACACAATTTTAGAATTATGTGCGTCTGTGAACACGATAACTCGAAAAGTATGAGAGCTACGGGGATGAAATTTGGTATGTGGTCTTTAAACATAATTTGTAGGTTTCTATCAAATTTTGGACAAAATCCGTCCCCGGGAAGTCTGTCTGTCTGTATGTCCGAAGTCATGCGAACGCTATAACTCAAAAACTTGAATAGCTAGACGGATAGAATGTGGTACACAGTTTTATCGTCATGAATGTAGGTCCGTAAAAAATTTTGGACCAAATCCGTCAAAAGGTTGACTGTCTGTCGGTCTGTATAATTTACTATTGAAACCAATCCGTTATATCCACGCGCATGCGTATTAGAAGCAATCTTCTGTGCAGGCGAAAGGAGCGAATTACGTCAGTTTGTCCTTGAGACGGCAAGAGTGAAACCTAGCAGAGTGCGCTAGATATGCGTTTTAATCGGCAGGCATCTCTTTGAATTTTATTCTTTACCTAGATATTTTTCAATCACTCTAATGAAAAACCTTCTGATAGTCATTGGATTCTGGATAACAGTAGGTTCGATTTTTTTTAGCCACGCGGGGGAAGGAGAAACGGCATCTTTTTGGGGAAGTATACGAGAAAGTTTAGGGGAGAGCACTCCCGCTGGTTTTAAATGAGAGAAAGCAAATAAAAAAGTTTTTTTTCCCGATAGGTGGCATACCATTACGGCGATCTAAATTTGCGACAGCGAGAATTTCCAAACGCATTGGTTAAGGATAAGCTAAAGCCGATGCGCGTTTTCTGGTTTCCTTTTTCAGTTTTTCTTGAATATCCCGAAAACTATTCAGCTTTCGAATTGCAATTGATTTAACAAATTAAAGAGAGTAAAATTCTATAAGAGAGTAACCACAAATACATGCTTTTATTTTTCTTTTAGCTTTATTATTTAGGTCCATTATTTGATGCGGACCTATTGTTCTGGTGCAAAGATAAAATACTAAAATTCATCCATCTAGCTCGTTGCGTTTCGGAGTCTTCTTACAAACATACTCACGATAGTCAGTCTACCATCGACGGATTTAGTTAAAAATGTGATTAAGATCTGAAATTCTAGCGATTAAAAGCGTGGGCCAAATTTCATCCATCTAGCTCGTTGCACTTCTGGGATGTGCAACGATTCACATGTACGCAAACGGACAGACAGAGAAGTTCCCTTTTAATTGAGGCTGCAACTGTCAAGCTTTTTTGTATATCAACAAGACAATAGTAATGCCATCATTAACTTTTGAAGCAGCCTCATTAGCTGTAGCGAGGCCGCAACTGTGTAATAACACTGGTTTTTTTAAAAAATCTTTTACCAATAAAGATTTCTACCCACATCCATCAAACCGGAGATTTTTATCTCTGGAGTCGGGGTGGGTGGGTGTCGTAGCGTAAAGTAAAGTAAAGTGGCGTAGCGAGGGCGAGTGGCGCCCTGGTAATAGTGTGTTTTTCGCCCCCACATCGTATTTCACTTTAAACCAGCGGGAGTGGCCTCCCCTAAACTTTCTCGTATACTTTTCAAACATTTGTCATTTCCCTTCCCCCTGCGTTGATAAAAAGTTCGAACCAACTGTAACCCAGAATGCAATGACTATCAGAAGGTTTTTCGTTGTTGATTATAGTGATAGTAAAATATTGAGGTGAAGAATCATATTCAAAAAGATACGTATGTATTAAAACTTCGCAATATTTATTTTTTTTTATCAAACTCTAGCAATGCAAGTTCCGCGTGCGGAGAAGAAAACAGGAGAATAGCTTGCGCATGCGCAGAGATTGCTTCCAATACGCAAGTAAAACGAGACGACCTAAATGTTTGCTTCCTTACAAAATCTCGCAGCCAGAATTGGTTTTTGGCAAACTGCCAAGTTTTCGGAGTATCCCTTCTTTGCACAGGCATTTACGCATGCGCATGGAGTTGAACAAGTATGCTATTATACAGACCGACAGACAGTCAGGCCGTCGACGGATTTGGCCCAAAATTTTATACGGACCTACATTCATGACGATAAAACAGTGTACCAAATTTAATCCATCTAGCTATTCAAGTTTTTGAGTTATAGTGTTCGCATGACTTCGGACATACAGACAGACAGACTTCACGTTGACGGATTTTGTCCAAAATTTGATAGAAACCTACAAATTATGTTTAAAGACCACATACCAAATTTCATCCCCGTAGCTCTAATAGTTTTCGAGTTATCGTGTTCACAGACACACAGACAGACATAATTCCAAAATTGTGTTTTTCGGACTCAGGGAGGTCTAAAACGTGGAGATTCGCCGAAATCTCGAATTCGAATTTTTTGACGATCACAATACTTTCTCTTTGTATACTTCGTATACGAGAAAGTAAAAATGACAAAAAAGTAACATTTTGTCACCATGCCGAAAATAAGTTGTTCCCAGGAAATAATATAATTTTTTTTCACTGTCGTCGTCAGTGGTTTAGCAAGCGTAAATGCAGCCCGGTGATGATATTATTTTTACGCTCCCTGATCGTATTTTGCTTTAGAAATGGCGCAAACGCAGTAATGTTTTGACTCCATAGCGCCCCTCTAAAACTGACGCCAGGGACATATATACCCCACCTGCCTCCGTGGCTACTCCATTGGGATAGCAGCATACTAAATTTCATTTATGGAGGGCGTGCCTTACATCCTTTAGGTAGGCTGTGCCGGCGTGGCAAATAAATATATGGAGGGCTCAGAGTGAAGTGAAACAAGTCCATGTTTTGTCCATTTTGCACTAACACTGCCACGGTAATGTAGAATTGTTATATTTTCTGTGTAGCAATGATTCAAGTCCATAGTTCAATTCGTAACCACCAGGCAGCCAAAAAAAAAAGTCCATTATTATTTTCAAAGCATTTAATGGACTTTTAGATATGTTTTCTCATAAATGAATCTGATGAACGGGTTCAATTTAAATGAATGAAATGTTTATGAATCTGAAAACTGATTTTAAACTATCGAGTTCACAGACAAACATGATTTCAAAATCTTTTTTTTTTTTCAGATTCAAGGAGGTCGAAAGCGTGGAGGTTCATTAAAATCTCGTGGTCGAATTTTTTAACGATAACGATACTTTCTCTTTTTATTTATCGTATACGAGAAAATAGAAAGGGGAAAAAATATATATACTGAAAATGCAGCAAGAATCTTTAGCGAATACTGTGATAGTAAAATTATTGTTTTTATTGTAAAAAAATCTTTATTAGAAATCACTAATCTGTATCACTAATTTATATTATAAACTTTTCAGCGCCGAATTTCTCCAATGAAAAATTTCTTTATCCAGAAATCGTCGTATAACAAGCAACACATCTCAATTTCGTGAAAGTTCAAAGAGGAAGAAAATACTCAATTTTTCGCAATTCTGATTTTTTAAAAGTCTGATATAAACATGACACCGCATGTTCCTACAAAATGCAAAAAATAAAAAAAAAAATCCGAAATATTCGTTGTATTGGTTGCGAAAAATTGAGTATTTTCTTCCTCTTTGAAATTTCAAAGAATTCAGAGAGGCGGTGTTGCTTGTTATGCGACGAAATCTTCTTTATGTACTCCCAGCCTCGACGACTAAGTACAAAAATAAAATGGTTTGTCCACATCTAAAGCACTGGCCGTCATTTTCGGATTGCTGCCATTCAACAAACTTTATTTCGGTTGACAGCGGATATTATCGTAATAAGTGGTGGGTACTGCAGCAGTTTCCAGACATCTTTCTTTGCTTGGACACTTCATCTCTATTTAGGGAACTTGACAGGTGACAGTGTCGTCCCATCCCTGATTGACGTGTTTATTATAGGGACACGTGACATCACACGGCAGGTATTCACGAGGGTAGAGAGTACCCCGTGGCCTACCCAGGAATGCGCCCCGACTTTTTTTATTTTTTATTTTCTTTCATGTGGCCACACACAGCGTCAGGATTTCCTGGTACAGAGACAAAAAATTCAGTTTTCTTTGAAATAGAGGGCATATCATCTTGGCCATTAAGATTTTCAATTAACGGATAGCAAACCACTGACTCAGGTTTTCTGCAAGCTGAAGAGATTAGTTCAGAGCATGATTTTGGGGAGTGTGTGCGGTTTTTGAAATAAGTAATTGATGCGATAGGTCTGGAAACTAGATCAACCACAAGAAAACATGCGATACTTGCTAATTTTTCTTCTACGAGGTATAGAAGCAAAAAATACTGGGAAGGTTCGTCCAGGACGCATCGTCACGTTTTATACATCCCCGAGTCCGAAAAAAACTGGTGTTTTGTCTGTTTGTCTGTGAACAGATAATTAAAAATGAAAGGATGAAGACGAATGTAATTAGCATGTAATCTTTACACTTAAAATGTAGATTTGTATTGTATTTGTACTGATTTTGGACGAGATCCATCTAAGGGAAGTCTGTCTGTCCGTCCGTACGCATGTGGACACAATAACTCAAAAATATAAGTGTTAGATGGATAAAATTCGGCGTATGTTTTTATCGCTGAAATGGTAGATCTGTATTAGTTTTGGACCAAATCGGGTCAACGTGTCTCCGTTGGTCTCCTTCTAATATCAATATCTATTTTGTAGCTAAGTAGATAAAGCAATAATTTTTTTTAATGCAATCTGTTTTCTAACTTAGTGTGATTGAAATTGAAATCACTCACAATTTACAACTTCAATACCAATTTAAACACTATTTTGTTCTTCGTAATGGAGTCCATTCAGGTGATGATACAGTCACAAGACGAGCGTAGCTGCGATTATTGTCTAAACTTGCTGCTAAATTCGGCACTGTATGGCACAGAACCCATGCGCATGTCCTTAACTCTTTGAACCCAGCTAGAGGAGAATTCAAGTGCCTCAAAAACAGGAGTAAATTTTCATTCATGAAATCAGAATTAAATCTCTAATTAATTCTCTACAGAGGACGACACGCTCGGTTGCGCGATCAATTGTTGTTTGTAATTTTTAATTATCGTGTTCATAGACAAAGAAAGGAACTAATCTTCTCCCGTAAAATTCACCCATGCGCCCGAAACCGCCCGATTCCGGCCTGAGGCGGAATAGGGCTCACAGGGTTAAATATCTTGTGCTGCGCTATGACGCTGTGTTTATATTGGGCAACATTTTAATGTAGGAAAATGATCTATTATATTATAAAACCAGATTGTGAAGACTAGTACAGTTTTCATTATTTATACGTAAGTACATAGATGTGTAAAAATTTAAGACCGTTTTGCAAAATGCAAGAATTTGGAATTTATACGAAAACTATGGTTTCAAATCAGTTGTGGAGAATCCTTATATATAAATCGAGTATCGTACACATTTTACACAGAAGATTCAGTCACGAGGACATTTAGAAGACCGTCCACAAATTGATGATGACGAAAATGATTTGGGCTCAATCCCTTTCTCAGGAAGCTGATAATGTTTTGAAACTTTCAGCAATCGTTTCATTTCTTATAGAAATTGCTTGCATGCATTTTCATAAAAATATCATGAATATTTGGGAAGATATAAAGGTTTCTTTAAAACATCCAAAATTTTTTGCATGTTTTTTGCTTATAACATCAGTGGCATACCTACATAAAATGGCGCCCAAGGCAAATATCGAAACTTCGCCCCTCTTTTTTCTTTTGAAATGCGATTCTAATTTTCTTTCCGGAAACTTTGTACCAGGGAGTACAAGGATTAAAAGTTCTAATAAACTTAAAAAATAAAATATCTTTAAGTTGATAGTATTAATACATTACAAAAGTTTTAACAAAATTTCGCTAAATTTCCACAGAAAATTTGGTGCATTCTAACTTTAATTCCTTAAATAAGGCTGAAATAAGAAAATCAAAGTTTTTTTTCCTAAGAAACTTCTGGTATATTACAAAATATAAATAAAAAATCTCGTGTTGGGAAAATAATATAAAATGTGTACAATTCTCTTAACCAATCGCAAAAAAACCCGCACACATACGAATAAAAATGAAAAAAACTATATATATTATTTTTTTTCCACAGGCAGTATCTAAAAACTCTAAACATTGAAGCAAATCTTTTGCTAGCACAGATAAAATCTTACAAAAGCTTTAGTGACTAATATATTTAATAATATTCATAAAATAATTCATCGTATAATTTCATACATATCTAAAAATATATTAATCAAAATTTACAACTAATTAAGCTTAAAAATGTTTTATCTAGCACCTTAATACATAGTTAAAATTCATTGCATGAAATTAGGGGATACGCTATTGCAGAGAAATAAAATGCTGTTTCAAACATGAATTAAAATTATAATATTATTAATTTGTCTATGACATGTAAAATTGCACTTCTTTATAATTTTAGTAAACATTATTTATGTGCATAAAAAATGATACATTATATCTGAAAATTTTTGAACGCTTTATGGTATCCGAAATGTTATAAATTAGCCTTTCATGTACTAAACATAAGGATTATAAAAAATGGCTACCATATTTACATATTTAAATAATTATTTTAGGGTGAGTATCGGTAGTTCAATGATTTGATAGTCAAGGCAAATTTTTATCCGCTTGTTAACAGTAAAATTAATTGGTGGCAATAGCTTAAATAAGAAAGAAAAGAAAACGCTTCACATTACGGCAGGAATTGAATTTCTCTTTTCTATGAATTTGTTCTCGCTAATTGTTAAAGAAACCGCTTTCATTTATCTAGATTTCAAAGTCAATACGGACTGACAATTTTTGCCTGCAGTTGCAAAACTTCACGTAGTCTCTTTCCCCCCTCTCTCCCTCATTATTTTTTGTTTCTTTGCGTTTGGCAGAACAATTGTATCTAGGTTTAGCGAAGTAAAATTTAAAATTATGCAAATTTTCAGTACTAAAAACAAAGTAAAGATAGCGAACTTACGTCTTTTAAAGTTGCTGGAGTTGCGCAAAAAATGGAGGTATATTCTCCTTTCTTCACTCTTCGCTGATTCAAAATGGGAAAGACACTTTTGCTAACCATTTATCACCAACTTCCGAAGAAACTAATATCTAGTCGGAATGAATCAGGCACACCGTGAGAAACCATCAGAAACCTACGGAGATAATCATCCCTAACTATCTTCCCGTATCTCCTACCCCACCTAGACTCAAATCTGTGGAAAAGGACCTTCAATTTAAACGAGATTTTAATTGGATTGCGGGGGGCCGCCATCAAATCTCTGAAACATAATATTACTTGTTATTTTGTCTTAACTTGAGGTTTCCGGGTTGTAAAAATGACCTTAAGATTTTCCCACACTTTGGTGAAAGCATTTCAATTTTTAAGGATCTTGGGAATAAGAGCTTCACAAAAACCTATTTTTCTTTTAAATACCACCAATTGAGTCCTTAATTCTGCGCCCCCTGCAAACTGTGCCCAGAGCACGTGCTCTACCTGCCCCACCCTAGCTACGCCACTGCAACATGCAGAGTTTTACGCCAAATTTTGCGAAACTTACAGAATACTCGACAATATGTTAGAGCAGATGTTCCCAACCTGTGGTACGCGTACCACTGGGGGTACGCGAAATCAAAGTTGTTAATGGCGGAAACAAGAAAACATAAGGGACTGAAAAAGGTAAAGCATTTTGTTTCTCCAAGTGAATATGAGTGCTATTTAATAATTATATCACATGAATAGTTGATTATTACGATGTACAAATTTTTTCTATCCTTATAAGTCAAAACGAAATACAGTCGGACCTCTATTTAGCGAAGTCGCTAAATCCCGAAAAAAAGTTCGTTATATGGGAAATTCTTTAAATAGAGATTCACCTTTTAAAATACTTTAAACTACACAAAACAGATTTTAAATTCATAAACACTAAATATTATTAAAAAAGTAATTAATCACACCTTTATTTTGTAAATTAATATCTATTTGTTTTATATATTTTACCCATCAAAAAGAAATCTGTAAGGAAAACAAAAATAAAACAAAACATTGTCCGGGAATACACTGGATTTTCAATTAAAAATTAATTTTATATTAAAATTAATGAATTTTAGCATTTCATCATACGAAAGTTTGTTAATTTCTGCATCATGATCATTTCCATCTTCATCATCTTCGTCTTCATCGCAATGCACTGCTGTATTGTTTTTATTTTTCATACTGTCCACTACAAAACTGGCTCATCCACATCTTCATAGAAACATGCTTTTAAACGTTTTGAACAAGAATTCGATGAATCATAATTTTGTATCTTATCACGACTTTT
The DNA here is from genome assembly GCA_013235015.1 of Araneus ventricosus. NCBI lineage: Eukaryota > Metazoa > Arthropoda > Arachnida > Araneae > Araneidae > Araneus > Araneus ventricosus. Next base: position 7,619 of record BGPR01022867.1, on the reverse strand, counting down.
TTATTATGGTTGATAAGCTGTTTGGAGGAATACCAAATTTTAAAGCAAAATCCTTTTTTTTCACGCCTTTATCCACCTCATGAAGAATTAATTTTTTTTCCTTGATGCTCAAGCACTTTCGCTTCGACATTTTCCAGCTTCAAGGTCATTGATCACCATAAAATGTGTTAAAAGAAAGAATAAGTTTGAAATGTTTAGAAATATTTTGAGAAATAGGGAGAAAAAAAAATATTGGATCACAAGAAAAAGTTCGCTAAATAGAGAATGCACTTCGCTATTTGGAGGTTATTTTACGAAGAAATTCGCAAAATGTTCTTGGTTCCAAGAAAAAGTTCGGAAAATAGAGAAATTCGCAAAATAGAGGTTCGTTAAATAGAGGTCCGACTGTAATTACAATGCCGGTTTCATTTGCTTTGGCATTGAACTAATACTATTGTAAAAATGGAATAAAATGTAAAATCTAAAATAAGATTTGCAGAAGTTATTAATTCGAGTCATTTCACTTTTAAAGTAACTTAAGATTATAACAACCTTAATATTATTGATAAAAACTTCTTTGCATAGACGGATGTTGGGAGGGGGGGAGGAGTTGGATATGACAGTAGAGGGTACGCTAAAACAAAAAGAAAAATCAAGGGGTATGCGAGGGAAAAAAGTTTAGGAACCCCTGTGTTAGAGAAACATTGTATTAAAATTTGAATTACATAGTTTGGATATTTCAGAAAATATGAGTATTTGTAGTAAATGCTTTTTAACTACGCATGAGCGAAACATAGCGTAAAATTTGTTTTCATGACATCACAGCCAGATAACCCCTACCCACTATGTATATAGCTATGTAGAACAGCTTTATAAAAAAATTCCAGTTGAATACCATTAAGATTTAGAAAGTTGAAAGCATTGCAAACAGCAGAATTTCTGTTGTTCTCTAAGAGAAACAAAATGATGAGAGGTTTCCAAAAATCAATATTATTTAATCTCGCATCTTCGAGTATTAATCGTTGAATTACAATTTTAATTATGTATTTAATTTATTAGTTCATCTGGGTACTCGGGATATTCAAATTTCGTAAAATTCAATATTGCTGTTCGAAGTTCAAAAAATATTGATTTTTGGAAACCTATCATCATTTATCTAGCTTCGACATTATTAAATGAAATTTATGCTACATTTCGCGCATGCGCAGTTAAAAAGTATTTACTACAAATACTCATATTTCCTCAAATATTCAAGCTATTTACTTCGAATTTTAATACAATGTTTCTCTAACATATTGCACGTTATAAGCAAAAAACATGCGGAAAAATTAGGGACTTTTTAAAGAAACCTTTATATCTTCCCGAATATTCATATTTTTATGAAAAAGCATGTAATCAATGTGCATAAGAAGAAAAACGATTGATGAAAGTTTCAAAACATTATCGACCTCCTGTGAAACGGGTTGAGCCCAAATCATTTTCGCCATCATCAATTTGTGGACTGTCTCCTAAATGTCCCCATGTCTGAATCTTCTGTGTAAAATGTGTTCGATGCCGATTTATGTAGAAGGATTTTCCACAACTGATTTTGAACCATAGTTTTCCTATAAATTGCAAATTTCTTGCATTTTACAAAATGGTCTTAAATTTTTGCACATCACTGTATTAGTTAGATATATGGGAAATGTAGCTACAGTGTTGTGAAAATGATGAAAACTTAATTTTTGCAGCTCTAATAAAATTGTTTTCTTTTGTTTAAAGAAGAATCATACGTATTTTCATCTATAAAGTATAGGTGCGTCAATTCGTAAATTTATTTAGGTTATTATTGAAATTTACATAAGTTATAAGAACGTCCTAGTCTGGTTTATTTCAAAATACAAAGTCATCAAAAAGAATGCCGGATTAGAAATTGTATCACGCAAAATAATAAACATATATGCTCATAAATTTTGTACTAAAATATAAAGAAAGATACGAAGTTTTATATCTATTTCTGTAGGTTTCGATATGTGCACCTGTAGTCGCTCGAGAGACGTCAATCAATTTCCCGCCAAGTCTTGTGAAGCATCTCTAGAGTTACAGTTTCAACTGCAGCTGTGATTCATGGTTTCAGGTTGCTCCCAGTGGCGGTTTTTCGCACAGGCGCCTCGTCCCTCGAGAGCTAGGGGGGGCCTCAAAATCTATTCCACGTATATCATAATACTAATCCGATGGCGAATGTACGACACTGGATAGGGAGAGGGGCCTCGAAATAATTTTGCGCCTGTGACCTCATATTGCCAAAACCCGCCACTGGTGGCTCCTATTTATAATTTCTTCTCTATCCACAATGCTCGCAGAAGAAAATAAGAAAATGTTCAGAGTCCTCCAATTCTTGGATTGGACCATCCTGTTAAATCAAAGAATTGAGGAATTTCTCTTTACTCTTCAAAAGTCCTTATCTCTATCTGTGCATGAAGACTTAAATGAGAAGTTCCCCAACACGTGAATTGGACGGGGTGGTCCAATCAGAGCTGGCTCGAACAAAAGCGGGCCCGGTACAAAGTTGACTTGCGGGGCCTTGAAACGAATTTTGGACAGCAAACTAATTTATTTCATTTTCTATTTATTATATCGCACAATATGGTACAGAACGTGAAAGTGATAAATAATTAAATCATTTTTAATAAAATTAATATTTCATTCACACAAAAAATCGGGAATAAGTTACGTGATTTTGGTTTCCTTTTTTAACACTGTAGCAAATTCGTTAATAATATAATATTTTTTATTTAATTCAGATTCGATAGATTTCCTAAGAAGGTAAGTAGTTCTGGATTCATGCTAGATTTCATGTAATTTTTTTAATGTTTTCAATCTTAAGAGAGATCTTGCTGAAGCTGCGACCGTAATTGGTAAATGTCAATATAATTTTCAGAACAGTAACAAACTTTGGATACAACGCAAAATTATTTCGAAATAAATATTGTAATATTTTGTCCTGGATGGCAAAACTCAAAGGCAAATTTTGATTTCGTTAAAAACATCAATACAATCAATTTTAATTTTGCAAAATCAGTGAACGGCGTAGGGCCTACAGAAAATTCGAGGCCTCCATAAAACGCGGGGCCTAGGGCGCTCGCACCATTCGAAACCCCACCGGGCCGGGCCTGGGTCCAATCTTATCCCTCTGCTGTGATTCATTGTTTCAGGTGGCTCCTGTCTATAATTTCTTCTCTATCCGCAGTGTTCCCAGAAGAAAATGTTCAGGTCCTCCAATTCTTGGATTGGACCATCCTGTTCATTCTATGAATTGAGGAATTTCTCTTTACTCTTCAAAACTCCTTATCTCTATATGTGCATGAAGACTTATATGAGAAGTTCCTCAACACGTAGATTAGACGGGGTGGTCCAATCTAATCCCTCTGGACTTCTGGGAACACCGTGGACAGAGTAGAAATTGCTGGCATCAGCCACCTAAAACAATGAATCACAGCTGCAGTTGAAACTGTAACTTCGGAGATGCTTCACAAGACTTGGAGGGAGATTGTCTGACCTCTCTCTAGAGACTACAGGTGCACATATCGAAACCTACAGAAATGCATTTAAAACTTTGCACTTTTCTTAAGATTTTAGAACAAAATTTATGAGCCTATATGTTTATTTTTTTGCGCAATACGAGTTTGTTCTTCTGGAATTCTATTCCGATGACCCTGCATAGATGTTTTAATTTTATTCCTTTAGGCATTTCAGTGTCTCTATATTTTAAGATTGTCTGAATTTTTTTCTGAGTTATTTTATAAAAGAAGTTGTAAGAATGTATTTAAACCAAACTTTTACACATGTGAAAGAAAGAAAAGAAGAGAAAGCATATAATCACAATGAAAAGCTTTCTTCATTACAGATATTAAAATCCAATTTAAAATATATATTTTTATATCTGACCATGGATCGGAACCAAAGGGAAGGAGAAAGTAGCGAAGCTTAAGAGTGTATACATATTTGGAAGCGCCTGTGCAGATTAATGAATTTCTGAATTAAGAGGAAATTCTTTTTCGTTTTATAAACTCGAAATACGTTTATCTTTTGATAGAAAGGATCAAAAAGACCCGATAAGAGAAAAATAAGGATAAGGATTCAAATAATGCGTTTAGCTTAAAAATATTATCACAAGCAGTCGTTGCCGTTTCTTCACTGAATGCGTTTATTGTCCGAGATTCTTACAGGGCCGTCTTATCAACGGCTAATTGGGCTGTAGAGGTATGTTGGATCCAAGGGCGCCTAAAAATTTAGAAACACTGATTTTATTTTAATTTAGAACCAAAAATTTTATTTGATTATAATGTTATGTTGAAAGCAAAAATATGGTTTGGTCTCGACTGCAATCGTTTTTGTAATGATACATAAACATAAAGATATCTTTTCAAAAAATATTCCTATAGAGTTAATCAATGAGAAAACTCATAAATTATGCATGTAAAGAAGTTGCCTACATTAAGAAGATGCCTGCAAAATCCATTTTGAAAAGTCGCCGATTTACAAAATTGTTAGGTGTTAATCAGAGAACAGGTGCATTTTTTGTTCCTCTGTTATTTTATTTAGATATTTTGTTGTTCATAGATCTCTAGTTACGGTTCTTGGGGTAGATGGGTTCTCAGGTACCTTCAAATTACTCAGCAGGGTACTATTGGAAGACGGGCCCCTGGGCCTTTAGTTTTTGTGAACTTACACTGCCAAATGTTTATTTTATTTCCTTAATTGAAATTTGGAAAAAGTTTTACAAATTACTAAAAGAAACAAAAAAAAAAAAAAACCCCGGCAAAATAACTTCCAGAGTTTTCATCTGATAGTGAATGCAGATTTACGAATAGTTTCCAATTGAAAGAAGTTCATTTTTTTTGAATTTCTATTTGTCAGAAAGGATTGCAAACACCGATATAATTGGACGATTGGAACTGTTACTCTTCACACATATATATCGAACTCTTCTTAAAATAAACTTCATCCTTTTCAGTAAGAGCGAATGGCAACCACCTTTCGGAGGCCCTTCCTTAATAAACTAGATCGACGACGGTGAAGCGAACGAAACGTGGGATCATTTCAGAAGTGAAGGAAACCTGATGATTAGATGTCGATACGCAATTAGCCAACAACCGTAATTGAAATTCTGCACAGATTGCAACGGAGAGTCAATAAATACACCGACGTGTCTTGCGATGAAAGCTCGGCGATAACCTGCTTGCCGGGACCTGCAAAGAAAGGGGAAAGGGAGAGAATAGATCTAGGCAGGCACCTACTCGGAGACCCAGAGGCCTTTGTATTGCGGGATAGCTTTCACAACACCTTCGAGCGATGATATCAGCCTGCCAGATCTGGCAGAAAGATGGGATGGACCCGCCGCCGACACCGACAGCAGCACAGTCGGACGACGAACAGGCTGCAAAAGAAAAAAAAAAAGATCAGGATTACTCGGGAAACGCTCACTTATAAATGAGTGATCGATTTCATGTTGCTTTGTGGAAACTATTCTCGCTTTTGGAGAAGCGGTCATAACTATGATGTCCGTCCGTCCATCGACTTCTTTCTTTTTTCTTGCTTTCCAACCTAATGTTCTGTTTGTTTCAAAGAACGTTGCTCCCATTTTGGCGAGGCTGTTTATTGATTCAGCTGAATTCCAGTTATCGTAGCGATAAATATAAATTAGATATAAAATAGAGAACCTTTGTCATTAATGCTGTCCGTGAAAATGAAATTGGCGACTGTTCATGAAAATGCTCAGGCAAATGTTTCTGGTGAAAAATAGCGTGATTACGACTTCAAACAGTAATTAAAATGTATTTTTTACTTAAAATTGAGGAACTCCTCGAGCTTCCTAACTATGATGAGAAATTTGCTTCTCAAAAAACAACAAAGGAGTTTTGTTGCATACCATATTAAATAATTTTCTTAGGAGCAAAATAAATGCAGACAAAATATATTTCAACTTAACGGTTTTTCCAATTTTACAATTTTTTAAAAAATTAATTTTTAATCACCAATTTTGTCCACTTTAAAAGTTTTAAGCGCATCCGAAGTTAATGGGTTTATGCGTTCGCTTTTTTATTCTCTCAGAAGACAAAATTTATCCTATTTGTTTTAATATTTTGCACTTAGGATAGAATATTATACCTGTTGATATAAAATAAGAAATGAGAATATATAATATCTAGTTATTATATAAACAGTATAGATGAATATTTTATTTGGGATTACAATAGAGATATGAATATTATTATTTTGTTATAGATATTCAGATAATTTATCTAAAATATCATTACATATTTGTCTAGGTATTAATACAGAACATCTAGAGAGGAGCCTGCTTTGCAACTTTCTCGCATCGAAGCCACAGAAAGCAAAGACTGTAATCGTCAAACATTTGACTTCGAAATTCTCAAAGAATCGCCAATGTTTGTGACCTCCCAAAATCTCGAATTTTTTTTTTTGGAATAATGCTCCATTCGCCAACCATTACGGAAAAAACGCAACAAACTTACAGACGGGTATGGGACAATATATTGAAGCATTGGTCAAACTGCAGATTTCTATTAATTTTGAGAGAAATCCGTCTGTCTGTCTGTTTGTCCGTCCATATGTCCATGAGGATGCGATACTTAGAGACACAACAAGCAAGAAAATGAAATTTATGAAGTCTTTATATCGGAAATGAAGACATATATCAAACTCTCGACCCATCGGTCAAAGAGTAGAGATTTAACCTCAAAGGCCCAGTGTTGCTTTCTAAGCATACCCAATTTTGTCTTCTAAAATCTTGAGAATGAGACTGAAGCTCTAATGCCTGTTGTTGCCAATAGGATACACACTAAAGTTTTATTAAATAAATTTACAACATAGCAGATGGCAGCCTGAGTGCTGATAAAAATGAAAAATAAATTGATGTTTACTCGAGGCTTATCTTTTTTCTTTCTTTTGCCTGGTACGCTTGAGGATACCATATTTTATTCTACAATGTTGAAGGAAATTCCTTATCCGTATTTTTAATTTTAAAATTTATGTATGCTCTGAGATTATAGACTTATCGAGGAAATTTTTTCTGAAATAAAGCCCAGTGTTGTCAGTTAGCCATCAACCATACTTAGAAAACAAAATAAGATTTTGAAAATATTTTACCATACTTTATTCAAGAAAATGAAAGTCGAAAAACATTTTAAAATCAATCTTGAAACTGGGTTTTAAGGGTTAAAATGCATACTCGATCATCTTCACTACACTACGAAGCTGAACAGAAAATGAGTCAGTATTGTATAGTATAAGGAAAGTCGACGGGACTACAGTCCCGATGGTATTTAGGAGTTTTGAATTTCTGTAAAATAAACGCAAAAAAAGTGTATTATTGCCATAATAATTCTGTTGACAGATTTTATTACCTAACTATGGTTATGGAAATATAAAATACATGACAAAAGTATTTAACTGAAGTATCACGGTTCCGGTTCATTTGTTCTGAAGATGGTTATTTAAAAATGCTTCTTCGTTGCCCACGCTGACCCTAAGTTACAATAAAGGGTGTAAAGACCCTGAAGATGTTTGCACATAGCTCGATGTGCTAGTTTAGGTTAAAGACGACACACAGCAATACGTAACTGAACGAAGCATCA
>BGPR01022866.1:0-24871 GCA_013235015.1 Araneus ventricosus | reverse complement strand
TTTTCCATCTCTTGAGCTGATATTTTAACAATCAATTTCATACCTTTTCTTTATTGGCTGTCTTGCAAAATCTTTAATGGAGCTGCTGTTTTTTTTTTTAAAGTAATTGTCTCTGATCTTGCCTTCATCACATTTTGGGATAGTAATTTTATGCTTTTTTTTTTTAAAAAATTCTTTTTGTTGTGATTAAATATGTAAAGTTAAATTTTGAAAATTGCCACTAACAAGGTTAAAATATCTTATTTTATTATAATTGAATTGCATAGAACATCAGATATTTGAATTAAATGTGGATTGAATCAATTAGGAATGCAGAAATTTAGAATAGTAGAATAAACACAGATATAATTTAAAAAAAAAGTTTAATTCATGGTGTTTTAGCACATAAAAATTATAGAAAAACTGGAAAATTTGTGCGAGGAGAAATGATAGCAGAAATCCAATTTAAAATTTTGAATGAAGGACTCATCACATATATATGAGTAAAACCATTAGCAAGATTGCAAACATTGGAAAATACAGAACTTTGAATGATAATTGCTACATTCAGTATAATTGAGGTTTTATTGACTGGTATATATTTTCTCAAGGTAGTTGACTTTTATTAATACAGCCAAAATTTTTTATACTAAAACTTTACGTTGGAATAAATGTTTTTACGGAGACGTTTCAAAGATTAATAATAGGTTGGCTGTGCAATGGTCGTTTTTTGAAGATGTGGAATGAAGAAAGAACTGATAAGTATGGAGGTTAAATAACGAAACAAGCATTATTTATCGCCGAAATGGTAATCGAAGCAGTTAATTTTGTAAACGAACGGCAATAAGCTAAAGCAAATGTATTTCATTTGTTCAGACCATAGTTTGCAAGATATGCTATACAGTATGCTTCTGCTTTACGGTGGACTAGGCATGCTGGTAACAAGGAAATAGAAGAAGCAGATTACTTTACTAAGAATCACTGAAAAAGCAAGAAATCGATTTTTATTTTTGCAGACCAAACACTGAGGAGGAAAACGAAATGAGAGAAAAAAGTATGTACAAAACTGGCGAGAATTTTGTGGGATCATTCAGTGGAGAGTAAAACAGGCAAAAAAATTATTTGACAGGTTGATAAAAAAAATGTTAGTGATTTTTTACTTAAATCAGATCATCACAGGCCACAGGCGATTTAAAACTCATCAAAACAGATTTTTCAGCAAGAGTCCTGGATGTCGCTGGAAAAGTGAAGGAACATGGAACATACTATCCTTAAATGTGATGAATGGCAAGACATCAGAGACACTTACTTTAAAAAAAAACAGCGCTCCATTAAAGAATTTTTTGCGGACAGATAGAAAAGCTATGAATTGATTGTTAAAATTTCAGACTAAGGGATGGAAAATGTAATTTAAATGGAAAGAAAACGATAGAGGGTGATTGGACTTTTTAAACTCTTCTCATCAAGTCCCCATTATATATATTTTTTATTTTTATTTTATTTTATTATATATTTACATTATATATATTTTTAAATGTCTTTTATTAAATGTGTCATTTTTTTCTATGTTTTAACATTTTTCTTTGTAAACCTCGCCTGTTTACTAGCGCAACTGTTTTTTTTTGTTTATTTTGATTTGTTGTTTGGTGCCGTTTAATTTGTGGCTTCCTATATTCTTTCTTATTTTCTTTATTATTATTATTATTAATGTATTTGTTATTATTCAAGAAATGTGTATTGGACAGTTTAGGAAATTATGTAAGGAAAATTTGGAATATGGATAGGAAATTGTATAGGTTGATTAGCCTTTTTTCTTGTAGGTGTGTTGCATGTTAGGTTTTTAATTTATGGCTACATATATATATATATTTATCTATATTTTTTTCCCCTTATCATTTACTTTAATTTATAGTATTTGGTAATTAATCAGATTTTGTGTTAGGAAAGTTCAGCGAGGAATTTGAAATATGAGAAATGTGTTGGTTATTTAACCTTTTTTCCTATGAACCAGTGTACTTTGTGAAGAAATTTTGTACTCGATTGGGCGTTCTTGGACAGTGACTCCATATTTATATGTCTGTGGACAGCAAATTACTAGTTATCTATACTAAAACTTATAATTAAGTAGCCTATTGGTAAAGTTTTAGTCTTTCGTTTTAAGTTTTTTCTATTGCTGTACAAGTTTTCCTCTAATTAAATTAGTATTTTGAAATGTATTTTAAATGCTTTTTTCATTAAAATAGCTATATCATCCATGATCGGTAGATGTATAATTGTTCATAAATGTGATTGAGTAAATAATGAACTATCAATTGCCAGTTTTTAGCATTTAACTTCATCTTGCTCAGATCATAAGCATTCACCTGTCTTGATGTAACACTTTAAAGACAAGAAAGTTTCTAAACACACCTACTTTAGCACCTTCTTTTCAGGAGGGAATATAATGATCAGTCGTAATGATTATCAAGAATCAGCTGGAAGAAGTAAACGAAGGTTTTTCGGTTTTGACAACATTTGGCCATCAGTGAAAATCAACAGAATATGAAAGCTCTTCATATATTATGGCGGTCTGTTTCAGACGCTATCATCAGTAGAAAGGAAATAATAGGTGCATTTTTTAAAAAATTAAGGATCAGGTGAGGATTTATTTCACATTTGTAACACTTCAATGTGGTGGGGAAAGGTATTTAGCGGTCCTAGGACTTTGAAGCATCTTTCAAGAGTGTGAAACAAGACACAACTGGCAAACTTTAATACCCTACAATAAATTAGATCTTGATATTCTAGATCTTTAATATCATGTATTAATTTGGAGGAGGAGAATCACTAATGAATTAGTTATATACTTATCTTTACTAAATAATAATATATTTTTTGAAAATATAACGGAATAGAAAAAGTATTTCCTTTATATTTTCAAAATAAGGAGGCAGGAGGATGGTAGAGACTGTAAATGAAGAGAGACACTTTTTTGACTTATAACTTCAACAGACATCAATCAAAAATGCTAAAATTGTTTGTATGAGGGTGATTAATTCATATAATGAAGAATATTCTCCTAAACTTTAAAAGATAAAATAATTAGTGGCAATATTTTTATCTGTAAATCTTCTATTTGAAGGAGATCACTGCACTGAACTCTTATGAATAAAATAAGCATTGTGTTTAAAATATACTTTGTTGATCGAGGTTTGATTTATGCTTGAGAATTAAGAGCATGAAGTGGAAAAATTATTCATAAAACATAGACAAAAATTTGAGATTTTAAAAGGAAAAAATTTAAGAAGGTATATATCTAAGACTGGATGCATAAAATTCCAACAACAGAAATGGTATTCAACTATTTAACATCAATGCATTGAACTTTTCTTGAAATGTTTTATTTCATCATATTTTATTTTGATGAAAAATGCATGTATTCTTGAGATTTCAATATTTTATTGGAGAAATATTTTTTTCAAAGGAGTAAGTGGGAGATTAATCCTATAATTGAAAAAAATGTAAAATAAATTGTATGCATAAAAAAAGTTCTAGAATATATAGTAGAAACAAAAGATATTAAAATAATTCAAATTCTTTAATAGTAGTTAAAATTAAACCGAAGAAACAAAAAAAGATGGACTACTACTTGGTGTATAAATCTTTTTCAAAGTAATCCTAGTTAAAAAAACATTCCACTGAAAATAAGGATAAATTTATCTAGAAAGTGTTGATAGTTTCATCTTTTATTCTCGAAAAGAAAAATGAAATTTCAACTATTGGCGTTTGGATATTTAGTAGATGCGTTGAGGTTAATTATGTATTAAAAATGGCCAATTTCTGTTAATCTTTGAAAATGTATAAGATCGATGATTTAAGCATATACGAGAAAAAGAAAAAAGATTCGATAAAGATGTTTGTTTGTTAAAGCATCCATGACATAAGTTTAAGAAAAAATCAATCTCAAATGTTTAATGAGGGTTTATTTCTTTAAGTTTGCACAGTTTTCATCTAGAAACGTCAAACTTTAAAATAATTTTATGTTTGATATTTTCGAAACTGGTAAAATTAAATTTTAACTGAATTTTAACAATATTCACTATGAAAGAAAAGTTAATCATACCAAGATATTTTTTTTAAGCATTTGCTTTTATATTTTATTGATAGAATATTCGAAAATCTATGTTCATTTATTGTGAAAATATATCAAACGTTGAGTGAACTTAAATACATGTAGAAAAATAAATCAGAAGCTGGTTCATTGAAAGAATTATATTCTTGTAAACTAATTTAATTTTAAAATGATTTTATGAGAATTAACGTGTAAGTAAACTTTTTTTAATTAGTTAGAGAAAATGTTATAAGATTTTAAAATTTTCCTGAAAACAAATAAAAAAATGAGAATTTAGAATTTGTAAAAAAGAAAAAAATAAATAAAAACGGCTGAAAAAAAAAATAAATGAAAGAAATAAAATGAAAATTAAAAAATAGAAATGAAATAAATATTTATTTGTTAATAAATAAAATGAGAATGAGATAATATCTAAATCTAACGAAATCGAGAAAATTTTTGTTAGTTTTCCCCTTTATTGAGTTTTGAATCTGGACTTTTAAATTGGCTAATTGATTTTGTATTTTCGTTATGCGTATGTATGATTAAATTTATATTAGTCAGAACTCATTATGTGTTAATATTTATTCTGTTAATCTGCAAGGATCTCATGGCGTTGAAACCTGCAGCTACTTGTTTTACCTTTAATGGTATCATAACAGCCTTTATATATTGCAAGGTGTGAGCAAACTGTATCCACTTTCTCACTTTTTCATGATATATGCAGCTGGTCTCATTAATGTATCAGATAATATGTAATTTTAACTGCAGCAAGTCATTTGTTTTTCACACTAACTATCTACATTTGGCGAAAGAATGATAAATGGCAGGAAAATTCTGGGTTAGAATAAATTACATGGGAAAAAAAGAAGGAACAATCATTCAGACACAGAGCATGTAAAACCTTTTCGTTGCTATACTACTCTAAGAAAATGGTCGAATTTATTGAACTTCTATCAGCTAGCTATAGTTGATTCACGATGGACATCTAAAAAATACTATATTCTTTTAGTGCTACTGTAATGTTACTTCATTACAGGGTAATAAGTATGGCGACTGCCAGGTGTGCTCAGCTTGCAGATTGAAGTGGGCAGGCCTCCTAAAAAAAATAATATAGCCTTTAGGATATGTGTGAAGAAAATGAAGAACTTCTCCAGAGAAATTCCTGGTCTTTCCAAAACAAATAAAACAAATCTAGGATTGTTTATAGTTCCTCACAACTCTTTTTGGGGTTGCCAGGGACGGTGACCACCTCATCACCCCAACAAACGCTGAACCTTGCTGACCCTAATGTTTAGGAAATCACTGTTCCAATCAACTGTTCAATCAAATGATAATCTTGCTGAAGAGGACCTTATCCATTCTTGAATCTTTTCTCATGGAGGTCTGACTGGTCATATTTGATGTTTAAAAAAAGATAAAGCGATTCAGTCCCTATTGGATAGAAATCTTTCTAGGTTATCTTTCGTGTGTAGCAAAATAATGGGGAAACGCGGTGTGGTTTCTGATTTTAGTCAGCAGTGAGAGAGGACATATATATATGATGCTAATTTACAAAAGGAGAGAAAAAGCCTGCGAGAGGTGAGAACTCCAATTTATTATTATTTTTATATTGCTTTTTGTAAGTACTGAATACTAATGCTTTTGCTGACGCCAATAACTCCTATCTATTTGACAACTGTATTTTAATTATCCAGCCAACTTATTTAATTTTGTAAGCTGAAGCATTAATTGTTGTAAACAAGACTAAGAGAATGAATTAACTAAAGAATTGAAAAGAACATAAAGGGATGTAATTAGTATGAATGTAATTTTGTAGTATGTCTTTCATCAATAATGAGAGTGTGAACATAGATCTATATAACAGATAAAAAGAGTATCCCTCAAATCAATGCAGGTATTTCTTTATTTGGTCAAGCATGAATTTATAATTTAGGTAAAATTATTATCACTTTATTGCTAATTACTAGGTGAGTATTTAACCTAAACTAAACACAAAATCGAATAAATAATCTTTCAGGGAAATTTTTACCAAATGCATAGTGGAAAGATGAGTCTTTAAAACATTTTTGATAAAGAATGTCTATTAAAAGAATATTATAGTAAGTGGTTATAAAGTAGATTTATGAAGAACTAGTAAAAAAAACGTAAGTAAAAGACAGCTGAGAAGAACAAAATGAATGAAAATTTATTGATTAGAATAGTTTATATCGTGAAATCAAAGAAAAATACATCACATGCTTTTCCTACAAGCAAATATTAGATCCTATCGATCTGCTCAAACAACTAAAACCGACTGACCCTTTTCATCAACATAATGACGACTATTGAAAATTACGCTTAAAGCATCTTTAAACAAAAAATAAACAAAGAAAAGGCTACCGCGCTAAACTAATTTTCGAAAGATAGTTTTTAAAATCAATGATGTGTAAATCATTTTAGTATTATGTTTCTTTTGAAGTTATCGCTGAAAAAAGCCACATAATCCTTGTATTAATTTTAATTAATTAAAGTAAAAAAATCCTGCCAGTCCACTTCCCATCTCTATTGTATGCTCTGTAACCAAATTTGGTAGGTTTTAGGCTCTGGACTGTAAGAATGTCAGAAGATAAGGTGACACCTACACAACATCTCTTTTATATCTGTAGACATTTGGATACAAGAGCATTCAGAAGCTAAAACTAGAGATAACACTATGGACTTGTTAGATTTATGCATAGGAAATACAGAAATCTATCGCTTTATAATTTTCTTGTTTTCTGATTAGTTATGTGTTGAGAATGTGATTAAGTACATATTTTTAGTTCTAATTTCTAGGTTTGTTTAAATATTTTTTGTCACGATCACAAGATGAATCCATTTCTTTGAATGTGGTCATGAATTTTTTGATAAGTCGCGAAAATGATGTAGATCAAAAGGAGACTTTATATTTATCCTCTGGCTCTCAAGATATAGGCACGTCTGAAGTGGGTTCTTCCGCATAGTGTCTAGCTTTTTTCTTCAACGATTGCAATGACAACGTCAACTTCTAGTAATGCCTCCAAAATACGAAAATGTAAATGAGCAATTTAATTCGTAATTTTGCTATAAACTGATAAAAGCTGAGATCATCAAATAATTTGAATTTGGAAAATAAATGTCTAACCTTTAAAACTGAAATGAAGGAGGTGTAATTTAAATGGAAAGAAAACGATAGAGGGTGATTGGGACTTTTTTAAACTCTTCCCCATCTGGGAATCCCCCATTTATATATATTTTTTATATATTTTATTTTATATATTTTATTTTTTATCATTATATATATTTTTTAAATGTCTTTTATTAAATGTGTCATTTTTTCTATGTTTTAACCATTTTTTTTTTTTTTTTTTTTTTTTTGTAAACAACGGTACCTTTTTACTAGCAGCAACTGTGTTTTTTTTGCTTATTTTGATTTGTTGTTTGGTACCGTTTTAATTTTGTGGCTTCCTATATTCTTTTTCTTATTTTCTTTATTATTATTATTATTTTAATGTTATTTGGTTATTATTCAAGAAATGTGTATTGGACAGTTTGAAATTATTTATAGGAAAATTTGAATATGCGATAGGAAATTGTGTATAGGTTGATTTAGCCTTTTTCTTGTAATGCAGTGTGTTGCATGTTTAGGTTTTAATTTATGGCTTCCTGTATATATATATATATATATATATATATATTTAAGCTTTTTTCCCCCTTATCATTGTACTTTAATTTATGTTATTTGGTAATTAATCAAGATTTTGTGTTCAGGAAAGTTCGAAAGCGCGTTTAGGAATTTGAAATTATGAGAAATCGTGTTGGTTATTTTAACCTTTTTTCCTATGAACCAGTGTACTTTGTGAAGAAATTTTGTACTCGAATTTGCTGGCGTTCTTCGGAACTGTCAGTGACTCCATATTTGTATGTCCGTAAGGACAGGTCAAATTACTAGTTATCTATACTAAAAACTTATAATTAATTAAGCCTATTAGATAAAGTTTTAGTCTTTTTCGTTTAAGTTTTTTCTATTGCTGTACAAGTTTTCCTCTAATTGAAATTAGTATTTTGAAATGTATTTAAAGTGTTTTTCATTATATAAATAGCTATATTATCCATGATCGGTGAATATTGTAAATTGTTCATAAATGTGATTGAGTAGTAAATGACTATCTGAAAGGTGTCAGTTTTTTAGCATTTAACTTCATCTTGCTCAGTCATAAACTGCATTCACCTGTCTTGATGTAACACTTTAAAAGGCAAGAAAGTTTCTAAACGCACACCTACTTTAGCGACTACATTCTTTTTCAGGAGGGGGGAAGTATATGATCAGTCGTCTAATGATTATCAAGAATCAGCTGGAAGAAGTAAACGAAGGTTTTTCTTGATTTTGACAACATATTTGGCCATCAGTGAAAATCAACAGAATATGAAAGCTCTTCATATATTATGGCGGTTTGTTTCAGACGCTATCATCAGTAGAAAGGAAATAATAGGTGCATTTTTTTAAAAAATTATAGGATCAGGTGAGGATTTATTTCACATTTGTAACACTTCAATGTGGTGGGAAAAGGGTCATTTGCCAGGTCCTAGGACTTTGAAGCATCTTTCAAGATGTAGTGTAAGACAGCAACTTGGCAAAAACTTTCAATTACCCTACAATAAATTAGATCTTGATATTCCTAGATCTTTAATATCATGTATTAATTTGGAGGAGGAGTAGAATCACTAATGAATTAGTTGGTCACTTACAATCTTTAGTAAATAATAATATTTTTTTTTTTGAAAAATTGTCTCTTGAATAGAAAAAAAACATTTCACTTTATATTTTCAAAAGTATTAGAGTTGTAGGAGGATGATAGAGACTGTAAATGATGAGAGACACTTTTCGACTTATAACTTCAAAGCAATTGCATCAATCAAAAATGCTAAAATTGTTTGTTATGAGAAGGTGATAATTCATATAATGTAGAATATTCTCTAAACTTTAAAGATAAAATAATTAGTGGCAATATTTTTATCGTAAATCTTCTATTTGAAGGAGATCACTGCCATTGTAACTCTTATGAATAAAATAAGCATTGTGTTTAAAATATACTTTGTTGATCGAGGTTTGATTTATGCTTGTAGAATTAAGACATGAGTGGAAAAAATTATTCATAAAAACATAGACAAAAGTTTGAGATTTCAGAAAAGGAAAAATTTATAAGAAGGTATATGTCTAAGACTTGATGTATAAAAATTCCAACAACAGAAATAGGGTATTCAACTATTTAAGACAATGCATTGAACTTTTCAGTTGAAATGTTTTATTTCATCATATTTTATTTTGATAGAAAAAATGCATGTATTCTTATGATTTCTATATTTTATTGGAGAAATATTTTTTTTTCAAAGGAAGTAAGTGGGGAGATATAATCCTATAATTGAAAAAAATGTAAAATAAATTGTATGCATAAAAAAAAAGTTCTAGAAATATATAGTAGAAATAATGAATATTAAAATAATTCAAATTCTTTAATAGTAGTTAAAATTAAACCGAAGAAATAAAAGATGATTCTCTTGTTGTAAAATTTTTCAAAGTAATCACAGAGTTAAAAAATTCCAAGTCTGAAAAGAAGGATAAATTTATCTAGAAGTGGTTGATAGTTTCATCTTTTACAATTCTCGAAACTGAAAGAAAAATGAAATTACAAGCTTCGTGAAAGTGTGTGGATATTTAAGTGAATGCGTTGAGGTTAATTATGTATTAAAATTATGGCCAATTTTCTGTTAATCTTTGAAAATGTATAAGTCAGATGATTTAAGACATGTGCGAGAAAAAGAAAAAAGATTCGATAAAGATGTTTGTTTGTTAAAGCATCGCATAAGGTTTCAAGTTTAAGAAAAAAATCAATCTCGAAATGTTTGAATGAGGTTTATTTCTTTAAGTTTGCACAGTTTTTCATCTGAAACAGTCAGCTTTAAAATAATTTTATGTTTTGATATTTTCGAAACTGGTAAAAAATTAAAATTTTAAGCTGAATTTTAACAAATTTCACTATGCAAGAAAAAGTTAATCATACCCAAGATATTTTTAATGCGACTGCTTTTATATTTTATTGATAGAATATTCGAAAATCATGTTCATTATTGGAAAAATATGATCAAAACGTTGAGTGAACTTAAAACATGTAAGAAAAATAAATCGAAGCTGGTTCATTAGAAGAATATATTCTTGTAAAACTAATTTAATTTTAAAATGATTTTATGAGAATTAACGTGTAAGTAAACTTTTTTATATTTAAGTAGAGAAAAAGTATGTATAACATTTTAAAATTTTTCTGAAAACAAATGAAAATAAAATAAATTAAAATTAAAATATGAAAATGAAAATAAATATTTAGTTGTTGAAATAAAATGAGAATGAAAAGATCAATTCAAATTGAACAAAATTCGAGAATATTCTAGGTCCCTAATATCACGCGAAAAATGTTCAAAGTCCGAAGGAAAGATTAGAAATAATTAATTCCTTATCGAAGAAGTAGTTGGTGGATGAGTTGGTGGTGGGAGGGAGTTGGTGGCAGGAGGGAACTGGTGGTTGGTGGCCCTCCCTCCTCCCGGTGTGCCAGAACCGCCCTTTTCTAACTACTCATAAAGGAGCCAAAAATTACAATTCCTGCACAATTTGAGTTTAAAAAACAACTTAATGACTGGACTACTGAGAAAAATAAAAAAAAAAAGCCAAATGAGAAAGTCGCGCCAAACGAGTGATGGGAAAAACGCAGCTCAAAGTTCACGTTATTTCAAATGGAGAAAGGGTTGCTTTTTCTCCCAACTGAGAACTCCGCCTTTCTCAGTGCTCGAATATTGTAGGAGGGACAAAACTCTCTGCAGCTGTGGTCTGTCTCTCTCTTAATTCTTGATTGATTTTCAATCTTCCTTTTACGTTTTTTATTACTGTTTTGCTATTTTCGTTGATCACTGAACTTATTTCTTTCATTGATCACTCAAAGTAGAAAGTAAGCCAATTAGAATAATAATAAAAAAAATACAAACTTTTAAAATAATTTCAGGGGGACTACAGACCCTAATGGACGAGCGGCCACTGTTCAAATTTTTAATAGAACATGTCTGATTTGCATTGAATTGATGCACTTCGTCATAAAAGTATTTTCTGACATTAATAACAGAAACTCAACCAAAAATTGAATAACTGAAAACACTACACAGTTAATTACCAAAATGACTTGTGTGCTAAGTTAGTATTGAATTCTTCAGATTACTTTTAACAAGAATTCGAAGAAAACGGATTTAATGACTATAATCAGTATGGCAGAGTGTCTACTCAAAAAAATTTTCAAACTTCCCTGACTTTTCCAGACCAAAAGCAAAAAATTTCCAGGTATCTTTTTTAAACGTTGGTCGAGTCAAAAGGCATTTTATGCACACAAGGGGTAAAAGTCGGGACCTACTACTTCGATCCCAAACTACGACATACATCCATGCACTAGCCAGGATTCTAAACTTTTTACAGAAAAAGGATATCTTCAATCTAAAAATATCTTTTCCAGATGAAGGTATATCTGAGTAAAATTAAATATGTTTTACATTATAAGAGTCATAAGAAAATGCAATTTCGATTACAAGGAAATCATTTAAGATTAACACTACGAAAATGTATTTTTAGTTCAAGAGGCTTTCTTGAAAAATTTATAAATGTGAAAATTATATATATATATATATATATATAATACGCCTTATACATTAGGGTGGATCGAAAAGTATAGGAAAACAATTTTTTTTTTGAAATTCTTTTTGGCATGGGGCGGGAAAGTTGTGTCTTAAGTATATTAGTTTATATAATTTTTTTTATTGAAATTCATTTATATCTTCCGGTGCCCCAAGCGCCTCAAAAATAGTTAAAAATTGAATTTTTTTATGAAAATTTACAATTTTTTTTGTTTTGTTTTGAAATTCTTTTTGACATGGGGTGGAAAAGTTGTGTCTTAGGTATATTAGTTTACATATATTTTTTTATTGAAATCCATTCATAACTTCCAGTGCCCCAAATTAGTTAAAAATGACATTTTTGGGGGGAAATTTATAAAAAAATATTTTCAAAATTTCCTTTAGCGCCGGGTAAGAAAGTTTTTTTTGGGTATATTAGTTTGCGTTTTTTTATTAGTATTAAAGTTTATTCATATCTTCTGGTGGCCCGAAAGCCCCCCAAAAAGTTAAAAATTGACATTTTTACAAATATCTATTAAAAATTGTGAATTAATGAAAAATATTTGAAAAATTGGCAGATTATTCAAGTATTAAAGTGTAAAATAAATAATTATAATTTTATAATAATACATGAAATATAAATTGAATAGTCAAAGCAATAAATCACAAAACTAATAAAAAGTGAACTTGCATCATAGATTTTTTAATTCTATTAGCTTGAAGATTTACATATTTCTAAAGATTGTAGTCATTTTTGGTATTATAATGCTTGATAAGACTTGTTGATTGTATCCTATTCAATATGAAGCTGTGTATCTTCTCTTCTCCATATGCACTTTCCGACACTTCAGACACTAAGCGAATACATCTTTCTACAGCTTAGATATGGCATGGATATTTTGACTATTTCTCCTTTTATCTAACTTTTACCATGGCCACGATTTCTTAAAATGGCACATTCATCAAACGAGGTGGTTCAAATGTCCAACTCGTTGCCAATTAATAAGTGCAAAAAAATCCTTTGCTTTAAAGTCTATTTTTGTTACTTGAAAAATTCTTATTTTGATGATTCTCTGTTTTTATCTCTAGCACAAATTAGTTTTCGTAGTACTAAAGACCTTATATTCTCTCTGTTATCTGTGAGCATTGACAATAGCAAATTTTCTGGATGACAAGAGACGTTATTTCGTTGAATAAAAGTGTGTACTATATTTCTTAAATTGGGTTCCAAATATCTAAAAAATGAAATAAGTCTCCAAATATGCAGCGCTCCTTTCTGTTATGGAGGGCTTTGTCTTGACATGGAACCATACAGGTTGCATATGCCTTCATAATATATGTTGCAAGAATAATAAGATTGTCGGATGGTTTTTCTGTGACTACATACAACCTTAAAATTCTACCTGCAATTGTTAGCCACCTTGAGTGAACAACTGGACCAGGCTTTCTTAATGCCAGGTCAGAATAACATTTACCGCGTGATATTGCTAGGCAAATATCATATAGATATTGCTGAGAACTATTCTATCTAAATTATGTGGCATATTCTCCACATTTATTGAAGAAAAAGGAGCTACACCTCCTACTCCTCGTAGGTTTTGATTGCTTTACCAAGTGGTCGACAAAATTCTTTAGGACCAGCTGTTGCCCATCCAAAGAATTTAGTAGATGACGGAGGGGTAACTCATTTGTTTGAAGCAAACAAATTCACCATTGTAATGGTCTATTGAGACAAGTTCCATCAAGCGAATAATACCTCCCTTGTGCCCAGTATTACTGTTAGCCCATTTAATCGCATATTATGTGTTCCAAAAAATTGAGTATTGCTTCTTTTATGGCTTTAGCTCCTCCTGTTGCAGCAGTAACATGTCCGATATACACAGGTAGGTTCGTTTATAAGAGTGTAATGCTCCTCTTTCGTGGTCTTTGGGTAGTACCTTGTGTCCTTCTTAATTAGCACTTTTGTGTTGTCTTTCCTCCCATCGAAATATAATCCGGTTAAAAGAGACCAAGACACTGTAAACTTAGTAGACTTTGCAACTGCATTTTAAAGCTTTTTACTCTGTCTACGAGTTTCATTGCGATCTACCACATGCGAAGCCTCGCCTTCGTGTACAATTCCAATGTCTTGTAGAACAGCACTGGCAAATGAAGTAGCTGTTCTATCTGAAACTCCGTATTGATCACATTCCATTGCTAAGGTAAGGAAATCTAAACGATTTTATGATTGATATTCCAAGGTAATTACATCCGTATTTGTATACAAGGACGAAGACAAAGTGTTGAGCTCAAGTAGCCCCATTGATTGAGCATGAGCAGCATCAGCATCAGTTTAAACCATTTTACGTTTTATTCTTTTGTCTTCCATCTGTTTTCCTTTTTCCTTTTTTTTCAGTAGCAATTACTTCCACTTCTCCAATAGCCATTTTCCTTTCTAATATTCGATCTTTTATAAACAATCGCTCAGCAAGTGAAATGTCCATGTCTTTTTGAAATTTACACGTATCGAAATTTGTACACTTACAAAATGTGATATCGAACAAACACGATATTTTTTCAGTACGATAATTTTCCAATTTTTGTTGATATTTTTTATCATTCCTTCGCCCTCTCCTCTACGTTTCTCCTTGTAAAATCGTTTCTTTAACACATTTTTAATTTTTGATTTTTAATTCGAAATTTGCATAAAAAACGTTTTTTTGCAAATATTTAAGCGTTTTGGGGCACCGGAAGATATTAAACAAAGTTGAAAAAATTTTGCATATATGCTAGTACACTTAAAAGACAACTTTTGCACCCTATTCCAATTATTTTATCCACACTTTGAATTTTCGATCCACCCTATTATACATACACACATTATAACATAAGTCATAATCTATTGGTTAAAAAAAATGTGAAGTTAAAGGAAGCAAAGTATTTTACCGAAAATAGATTTAATTTATTGAAAAAAACAAGTCACAAAGTACCGGTTAAGATTTCAATACAATAATCGACTGAAAAAAATGGTAAATTTAACTTTAATGAAATAATTTTTACAAAATTAATATTTTTGCTCTGCTGTAGTTCTTTAAGAATCTAATAATCACATCTACACTTTGTCCCAAAAGTTTATAGACTCTAGTAAAATAGATTCTTTAGCAAAACTGAAAGGCATGCAAACACCAATTACAAATATGTTTATTCAAACCATATGCGACTTGCATTCAACGAAATATTTAGAAAAAATAACAATTTGTATTTCAATTATATAACAAAATGGAGATATTAGGTGTCCCAAAAGTTTATAGAAAGTATGACATTTCAACAAAAGGTGCTCAATACAATGTTCTTAATAGTTTGAAGTCTTTCCATTTTTCAGTATGGCATCGCATACAAGTTTTTCCATCGACATAATTAAGGTTTGTAATATCTCTGGTTCCAAGTTGTACCATGCACTTTCAACGGCTGTCTTCAAGGCATTCACTGAATAAAATTGCCCTCCAATCTCATATACTTTCCGAGACATAATACCCACACATTCTCAATTGGGTTTAGATCAGGGCTCATCGGTGGCCACTGAAGAACAGTAATAGATTTTTCGACTTTAAATAATTTTTCGTAGCATTGGAGGTAAGGATGGGAGCATTATCATGCTGATATTTCCAATTTCGTCGCCCTATGTTTTCTGCAAATGGTATAAGATGATTTTCTAGTGTTTCCATGCATTTAGGAGAATTCTGTCGGCCATCTAAAATGGTCAGACCCACTTGACCGTTGAAACCGAAAGCCGCCCACGCCATCACAGATCCACCACCTAATTGCCAACTGAAAAAGCTCCTGTGCTCTTTTCGTAAATCATACCAATATTTTATATTCCCGTCAGGTCCATCGAAGTTCCTTTTTTTTTCATCACTGAAAATGACAGCCATCCATTTATCACCATATGACATATGATTACGAGACAATTGCAATCTCTTACTAATGTGAATCTTTGAGAGTGGTAATATGCGAGCCATTTTCGCCTGGATCATATTTTATAATTCGTCTTTGAACAGTGTTCTTGGAGATTTGCAACCGGGAAGCCCTAGTAATTTCGCGAACCGACATTTTCTGACTTGAAGCCATTTTTTGTAACCGTCTATCACTGCGAATATCCGTCACACGTGGTCTTCCCGAACGAGGTTTTGGCTCATATAGCGTATTACGAGTTAATACACGATAAATCATACCTTTAGTACGATTTAAAAGTTTCGATATTTCTTTAACAGTCTTACCGAGCAATTTCAAATGCAGAATTTTACTCACTTCTTCATTACAGACATGACACAGGCTTGGAATGAAAAAAGCTGAACTTCATAAGTACTGAATCGTGTCAAACATAAACACCGAGAAGTAAAATAAGTATGATTAATTGAACAATAAATGAATAAATTTATACAAAAAGTGCTTGAGATATTAAAAATATTGTAGAATTATTATTTTAAAAAATTAATGGATGAAAAATGAATTACGTAAAAAGTTTTGTTAAAATAAAAACTATGGTAAAAATTATCTCACTAAAAAATATGGCTATGTAAAAACTTTTTTGATTATACATAATTATTAAAACTTTTGTTTCTCATTTTTTGAGCTAACAGTTCAAGCTTTCTTTTATGCTTCAGTCTGCTATTTTCCTCCATTTTCTAAATTTTGCTCTCTTTCTTTGATTGGGGTTTTTCTTTATTTTTTTTTCTCATTGCTATTTTCTTACTATCAAGTTCCTCTTAGTACCATTTGCCTGATGACTTTAAATTTTTGCACATGCTACTATCAATAGCATCACGCAAAAAAATCTTTTTTCTAAAATTTTCAACAGCAGACTTCTCTTTGCTCACCATTTTGTATTTAACACTCTAAATTGAAGAAGATGTTTGAATATACATTCTTCCCGATCTTTTATCTATCAAATCTGACATTATTTTGAATGTGCACACGGCGCGCAGTTTTTGTTTGCGTGCTATTCACGTCTTTTGTGAGCGCACCCCCTCCCCCCAACGCATTTCCAAAAATTTTAATGCAAATTTACATCAATCCCAAGAGTGACAAAATTGGATGACGAAAACGTTGAATTCCGCACAAATGTGCCATGTCTGTGTTGATAGACAAACGTTAGGGAATAAAAACTAACAAGAATGAAATCGAAATAACTAACAAAAACGAAGAAAAGAATGTTAAAAAGAACGCGAAAATGGCTTCCTTCATGGATAGCTGATGATCATTTTTTTCTCACGAAATTCGGATCGGAAGAAATTCGTGGATTATTTTCTTTCAGCCAATCAGAATTCATTCCGAATTTCTGATTGGATAAAACGAAAGATAATTGGACGAAACGAGAAAGAAAAGAATACAACCTTCAGGCATTCCTCCCAATGCTAAACTTTGACCCCAAAGCGCGGCAAAACGCCAATACATAATTCGGACGATACGTAACTTTCGGCAAGATTACACAACAAACTTATGAATTCGAAACTCTTTCGCCTTCAAAATTTTCACATGGCGCACAGTTTTTATTTCCGTGAGCAACCCCCCCCCACACACACACAACACATTAACAAAAATTTTAATGCAAATTTGTATCGATCTCAAGAATGATTAAATTCGATGCCAAAATCCGTGCTTCCGCGGAAATGTGTCATGCCTGTCATTAGAGAGCTGTGAAGCTTTAGGGAACCTGTAACGCAGAACAAAAGACCGCTTTCCTTTTCTTACAACGTATTTATTAGGCTCCGAATCAACGTCGTGATTGCCGATACCATATTTGCATAAAATTGCATTTGTCTATAAACTTTTGGGACAGGTTATTTCTCAGTGGCGTACCTACATAAAATGGAGCCCAGGGCAAACACCGAAACTGCGCCCCCCCCTTTTCCCTTTTGAAATATGATCCTCATTTTCTTTTCGGAAACTATTCCGGGGAGTGCAAAGATTAAAAGTGGAAATAAACTTTAAAAATAACATATAAACATTTTTGAGTTGATAGGATCTACACATTGAAGATTTTTTTAACAAAATTTCGTTGAATTTTCACAGAAAAATCGGTGCATTTTAACCTTAATCCCTTAAATATAGCTAAAATAAGAAATTCAATGTTTGTAAGAAAGTTAGATATATTAGAAATTTATAAATAAAATGTGTATTCCATTTATGTCGTATTTGAAAAATAATATGAAATGTGCACAAATCTTTTAATCCATTGAAAAAAACCCACACACATATGAAATAATAATGGAAAAAATATGTACATTAACTTTTTTTCCCATAGTCAGTATATAAAAACTCTAAACATTGAAGTAAATGTTTTGCTAATACAGATAAAATCATACCAAAAACCTTAGTGACTAATATACTTAATAATATTCACAATATAATTCATCATATAATTTCATATATATCTTTAAATTTATTAATCAAAATTTACAACTAATAAATTTAATGTTTTATCTAGCATCTTATGACAAAGTTAAAATTCATTACATGTAATTAGGGGATACGCTATTGCAGGAAAAAAATGCACATTCAAACGTGAATTAAAATTATTACGTTATTAATTTTGATTATGACGTGAAAAATTGTACTTCCTTATTATTTTAGCAGACAAGAAATATAATTATAGAAGTGTAATTTTATAAATTTAGATTCATTCATTTTATGCAGTGCAAAACAGAAGTTAACAAAATTGCCATGAGGAATTTCGTATTTTATAATTAAATCAGATTATAAAATTAAAAATGTTTAACTTGATAATAGAATAATAATTAAATTTTTTTTCGGATTTAATGTATTTTGCAAAACAAACGGAGGGGGGGGGGGATCTGACAGAAGAGTTATAAGTCTGCTTGCTGGAACGAAACTGGTGAGATCAAACTTCTAAATGTAGAAAGTTTCATGGGCAAAGACATTATTACAGATTTTATCGAGTCTAAAGCTTGCATTACACATCTTATATATAATTATAACTAAAACACTAAAATTGAAGTAATCAATCTAAAATTTAAATTTAGAATAAAATTCTCTGAAATAAATGAAAATATATACAATATCGACATCATATCCAAAAGAAGTTCAGGCTTGGGCATGACGATATATCATTTCTTAGAATTATTATCATTTTCAGGATAATAATCTTCAAAACTATCTTTTCGCAATATACAAAAGAAAAGTACATGGAAAAGACATAATTAATATATTTGAAAATCATTTTTTGAGGAAAAAAATCTGCTGTAAACGTAGCAGAACATTTGAGATATACTTCATAATTTAAATTTAAATCTTCTTATGTGCATATTTAATTCTTTAGCATTTTAAATGCAAATTCTTTTAGAAAATCCTTGCTATTTTAACGAAAATGATTTTTTTTTCAATGTCAAATTAAGATCTGTTTAATTTTCACCAGCAATTGCAAAACTTTATGCGGTATTTTCTCTCTCTCTCTCTTTTTTTCGTTTGGCAGAACAATTGCATCTAGGTTTTGCAAAATAAAAATTTAAAATAAACACTATGGAATTTTAATCATACAAGTTCTGAAAATATTCAGTACTAAAAACAATGCAAAGATAGCAAACTTCTTTTTAAAATTTTCTGGAGAGCTCTTACACTACGCAAAAAATGGAGATATATTTTCCGTTCTTCATTCTTATTCTTTGCCGATTGAAAATAGGAATGACACTTCTGCTAACCGTTTATGACCAATTTCCGAAGAAGTTGACAATCATTCAGTATGAAGCATGCATACCGTGAGAAACATAGGGTCAGAAGAAAGAAACAGGAACCCTGCGGAGATAATTATCCCTAACCATCTTCCCTTATTTCTCATCCCATCGAGAAACTAATTTTTGTCCCGGTAGGGTGGGGGCTCTGAACGAGTTTTTAATTTCGCTATGAGGGTTTCAGTCAGAAAATCTCTGAAGTATAATATTACTTGTTATTTTGTCGCAGTTTGAGGTTTCCGGGTTGTAAAAATGACTCCATCCTTAGGATTTCCCCACACTTTGTTGAAACTATTTCAATTTTTAAGAATCTTGGGAAAAAGAGCTTCAAAAAATCCTACTTTTATATTAAATACAACCAATTAATTCCTTAATTTTGCGCCCACTTGCAATTGCGCCCAGGGCGATTGCCCCACCCTTGTTACGCCACTGTTATTTCTGCTTATTCTACGATTTAAAAATTGGCATTAAATATACGAGGTAGAACTGCTGTTTTTTTTAATATAACAGGCATAAAAAAATCTATACAGTAAAGTTGCATCGAAAAATACATCATATACAACAAAAAATATATAGGCAAAATACAAGATTCTATAAACTTTTGGGACAGAGTGTATATAAACAAAAGGAATATCTGGATATTTTAAAATCACAAGGCAAAAATTAATATCTCAGATCTTTTATCAAGCCATCAAGTTCAGCTATTTGCTTCTCTGCTTCTTTGATGGATTTTCATTTTCTTCACTTTAAGTTCTTTTATCTCCTCTGCAGCCCTCTTATTTTTAGATGCTTATTCTTCGGACTTTTTCTCAATGATTTTTTTTTTTACTTTTAGTTCTTCATGACAGCAACTATGAGCATTTCTGGCGGCAAGTATCATTTGTTTTGTTATATTTACCTTAAATAATTCTCCAGAACTACTAACAGCATCATAAACAGTTCGCAAAGCAATTACAGACCTTTCATGCATATTCTCAATTAGCATAGCTTTATTAATGCCGAAACCACTATCAACAGCTGCATTTCCATGTAACATAATCAGAACATTTTGATAGTTAGTGTTTTTATCCATCAATGAAGAATAGAAAACATCTAGTCTTTCACTTTCATGTTTGAATTCTAACATTTCCTTTTTAACATGAGGAGATGCAATTAAATTTTCAAAATTCTGATTTCACTTTATCACCAGCGATTGCTGTCATTTGATAGCAATCCACAAAAGTATCCAAAGCTATTTCTATCTTCGGAACGCAGGATGAACTTGAAGCAGATATTAGAATGTTTGGAGACAGGCAGTTTATGCCTCTAACAAGCTTAAAACGTAATGGATTTCTCTCTATTAATTACAGAGTCATTTTCTGCAAAAATAAAAGATATTCTTTTTTAAAATTTGACTTTATAGTATCTGATGCTTTACTTTCATTAAGGCTGTGCCTTGCTGCAAAACCAATGTTCACAAAAGTGATTGGTAAAAGATTATACTTTTGGGTGACATCAACTTTCATTAATTTCATTGCAGAACTGTTCTTCTCTAAAACAAAATATTTAATAAATCTCTTCATTAAACTGTAAAGCATCAAATACATGTCTTCATACAGAAAAGGTGCCATTGGCTTACCAGCCTGGAATTTCATTAAAAAACCCTGTACTTCTGATGCTACTGAAATAAAGAAACACAATTTTGCTTCTAAAAACTAACTTCATTTTAACAATGATTTCACTGTACCATAAGTCTTTATATCTAGTTCAGTCTTTTTAGCTTCCACCTCTTGAACAAAGACTCTCAAGTGTGGCAAAATATCTAAAGCCCTTTGTGCAACAGCTGAACTCTCTAGCCACCAAATGAAACAAAATTTCAGTGGAAAAATATTCGTGTTTGTCAAACGTACAAAATCAGCACGTCTAGCTGGTGAATTTTTAAACAAATTAAAGACAGCATAGAGAAATTTATTTATATCCCAGAATATACTTTTATGTCCAGTTTTAAAAGCACCATGGACAATGTGGAGGCCACAAGATCCGAAAGAGATTTAGAGACAGCATACTCTTTTAAATCATTTTGTAGCAATGAATGTAATTTATGATTAGGATTAACATTTAGGCCATCCATAGATAATTGGTATTTTTTAATGAATGAGTGGAATAGAACTTTAAAGAGCATTCAGATGAAGGATATTGCATCAGAATGCCAAGAAAAAAAACTAAACTCGTGTTTCCAACAGAAATTCACATTTTTTTGCAAAATCTCAGCATGATCCATTTGACCTTCTGACAACTTTGTTTAAAGATTCATCAAAACATACGACTCTAAGAAGGAAGAACAGCTCATAATTCATTTTAAAGAAAGAGTCAAACCAAAACAAATTGTATGATGTCTTATCTTTTTTCATCTTTTGAATTTTTTTTAGCTATCTCATTTGTCAGGAAAGCAGGAGTTTTACAAATATCAGGCAAGTCCGAATTTGAACGAAAAGAGATGTGTCATAGCTGGAAAAGACACACATATTTCAACTTTAGTTACTTGGTCATAGTGGAAGTACTTGTTGATTGATTTTTTTTACAACTACTAAGGTTCTTTAAGAACTTCTTTCATCTAAAAAATTCCAATGTTGGGAATAGCTCTCTCAGTGACTCCGTTTTCATAAGCACTGGTTACAGACACTGATTCTTTACTCACAGGCGGAAGCACTAGCTCGAGATTTATTCATAAGGTAATTCAAGTTACATACCTCAAGAATTTTTTTAATTTAATATTTTTTTGATGTTTAGGTCCTTTTCCATGGCTAATGATGCTGACGACCCATATTGCCTTTAAGAGAAAGTTTTCTTGCAGGCTGAACACTTTGCAAAACAGGGATTTTTTTTCAACAGGTTCCAACCATGTTGACTAGTTAGGAGACTAGCTCCTTATCACATGCATATTAAACACACTTTTCTTTGGCATTTTGTAACATAGAAACTAAATATTTTACAGTGATTTTACAGAAGCTGATTAAATCCAAAGATTTAAATGTTAACATCAGCCTAAAACAGACCTACCACAGACATATAAAACAGACTAAATCCTTTAACAATACTTAGAGGAATGTAAAATTCGACACTACACTCTGAATTGGTTTACCTTTCTAAGTAGTTCTGCAATGGTAAGCAGAACTAAACAGACTTCCTCTTGTCTGTTTAGGGCCAAGCACACTAACTATATTTCGTCACCAAGGGAGGCGAAACCGCTTCTAGGGCGTTTGAACCGGTTTTATTAGCCCTCAAGCGAAGATGGAGAACTTTCAGAACAGAACAAAAACATCCATGACAGTCATGACGTGAATAACTGAACCAATCAAGTTGACTCGCCGAGCGTCACTGAAAATTTAGGCGCGATTTTCGGGCAACACATAGAAAGCCATTTCATACGTGGTCATCGCCATCACCATGGATGCTAGAAAATATATTTGGTACAGTGAAATTAAAGGTAGATGCTCCAGTTTTTTGCCACATTAAGAAATGTAGAATTTGAATTTTCACAGTGGATGAAATAGCTCAAGTTTTTAAGTCATTACTATTTTTTATTCTTCTTACTAACTGTTTTATTGCCTGTTAATTAATAAATTCTTTCTCTGGAAAAAATATTATATCTTAGTTATGATTTTTTAAATAATATATCTTAATTTGTACAAGTTTTGCACATAATTATATAACAGGCATTTTTACTTAATATTAAGCAAAAATAAAACATTTTCATTCAGTATGCATTTTATTACATTTTCCTTCTTTATAGCAAGTTTTCATTGCATATGGAAATAACTGAATAACTCATTCTTACTCTTTAATCAATTTGGTGTCAAGAGTTTTTACATTATTGTTTTGATATTTTTTCTTGTTTATGTTTATAAACATTAGTAAATTTCTAGTTCTTATAGTATAATATATTAAGCAAAAATTAAGAGATTAAATAATA
The DNA here is from genome assembly GCA_013235015.1 of Araneus ventricosus. Lineage (NCBI taxonomy): Eukaryota > Metazoa > Arthropoda > Arachnida > Araneae > Araneidae > Araneus > Araneus ventricosus. The sequence continues at coordinate 1,416 of BGPR01022866.1, read as the reverse complement.
TGATTTTTTGGAACAAATTAATGCACCCTATTAGTTTGTATCTCTGGTTATTATACATAAATTAAGTCTTAAACGACACCATTTATTAAAAAAAAGAGGCTGTTACTGTCCCATAAAAGCATTTCCATGATAACCAATCTTTTGTAAATGTTCAAGATGATATGATGAGTCTTCAAATACATTTTCACAAAACAAAACAAACAAAAAAAAAAAACAGTTTCAGTGACACAGAAATCTTTTGGTGTGTAATTTGAAGTTTAATATTCATTAATGCTTGCATTATAAGTATACATTGAAGCCATGAATAAACAAATATGATGCATTCTATGTTTTTATGCTATTGTCAAAAATGTACTATATTTACACTTTTTTTTTAAAATTTATTTTTATTTACCTACAATGGTCCACCTTCGTCACTTGTTACTTAAAATAAAATATTAAAAAAAAGTATAGATAATTAATAAATTTAGGCATAACATAAATCTTAATATGTAGAATAATGTATGCATTTTTTTCCCAAGCCAAAACAGAAAAAAAAAAAAAAAAAACAGTTCTTTGAAAATAAACATTCAAAATTTACAAAAGGAAGTGGTCCATTGTACCCTGGTCTCCCCTATACATAATGTATACTACACTTGCATAAAATTTATTGTTTTTTAAAGGGCTGAATTTATCTCTAAGGGCCTCTTAAACCCTAAGATAATTTTAAGTTAATAGTTATTTCTGACAGTGTGACGATGAAAGATTACAACACTTGCAGTACTTGATACATGTTCATGCATTTAATTTTCTTACCAAGTCGCATGTTAAGGAAAAAAATGACCCTAAATCATATTGTAAATTACTAAAATTTTGTTTAAGGTGTAGGAATGCATCTTATTGGTTAATATAAAATCAGGCAAATAATTGCATTTGATAATTACAAAAGAGAATAATGATAGCATAGATGATGAAATTGATTATGGCAATAGCAAATTTAATAACAACTTCCATATTAATTGTAAAATCTATTAAAATATGTATGTTTTCGTTTTAAATTTTTTTCTATCAATTATAGCTTTTATACAGAGATGTGCAATTCTTTGGGTCTGTTTCTTTGCGAAAATATAAACGCAAAAAAAAAAACTATTTGCATCGCCTAAAGGCAATTACACATTACAACTGTCATCCCTTTTTTTGGGGTTATCAGATCGTAAGAAGGACGATCAACCCCCTTCGGTCAAGGACACGTGAAGGAGAAAGCGCCGTCGAATACTTGCTCTCCTTGGTAACGAAATATAAGCAGAATTATTACTGCAGCGCTAGAAGCAACTCCCCAACAGTGTTGTTCGTTTGCCCCAAGCAGGGCCGGGAGAAGACAATAGGATGCTGACTTGGAGGAGTTTTATCAGGCTCTGGGAAGACTGAATGTGTTGT
>BGPR01022865.1:9603-24872 GCA_013235015.1 Araneus ventricosus | reverse complement strand
CCCCCCCCCCAAGAATAGGAAAACAGATGTCTTCATTTAAGTACTTAATCATTTTTAAATACAGAAATAAATAATTTCAAGAAGTATAACCATATATTACAATCCTAATTGTCCTGGCAATCTGTTTAGTTAACTACTTTTAGAAGCAAACTGTTTAGAGGTAATTTCAAATCATTATCAAAACATGACATGATGAACAACAGATGGTAGTATTAAATATTATTATATTCAAAAAATATATTTAATAAAATAATATTAACAGATATTTATTTATTGAACATTTTCTCAATGTAAAAGTTAATGATAAATATTATTCAAAAAGTTGTCTGAGGCAACTTCACTAAACAAATATAAAGTTGAATCAGAGTAACTGAAATAGAATTATACTTTTATGTGAATGCGATCTTTAATTGTAGATTTGCCTTTTCATTAGCAAGGATATTTAGCTTTACTGATTCATGTTCAATTATTTTTTATAAATAATATATGGATATTCGCTGTGAAAACTGTTATGTCAATTTAAAAACGGAAATTTTTATAAAATGCTGGATTGCTTTAGTTTTAAGATGCAAGAAATACCTTACCTTATATTTTATCTATACAAACAATGTCTTAAAAAATACTCCTTATAAATTATCAATATATATTATTTGCCAATGCATATAAATTTAACTGTTCATCACTTTTAAAAGCACATAATACAATCCGTAAAAGGAACACATGTTCACATTCTTAATTCAAGTTAAGATTGAGTAAACAGATGAATAAATTCTTAATATGTTATGTTAAAATATCCAGCTGATTAGCAGCTTACCATGGGTTTCATGAAAAAGATATTTGGAGAAATGATTCTCAAGCAATGTTGATGCTTTGTAAATGAAAAGTTTTGTAGCATGTACTCACCATTATTGCATGTATATGCATAAATAGGTATAATGTTGAAAATAAACACAAAAAACACAGTTAAATGGAAAACAGCATATTTTATTACTTAGCAAAGCATACAAATGAAATTTCTAGTTGTAAAATTGCTCTGCTATGTAAAAAAGATCCATTAAAACAAAAATAATAATTTCAATAGCTTAATGAACTTTTAAAGACTTCATTGGCAATTAAATAGAAAAGAAGATTGAACTTAAATTTGAAAAATAAAATTTAAATTTTCATTTTACATTTATTTTTCCTTTTCCTAAAACTTAGTGTTAGACAAAATGTATAGTAATCTGGGAATTCCAAATTTCATTCTGCTTCTTTAAAATAGCAGGTTAATAAATTTGTATGATGAAATTAAATATCCTGAATTTTTAGCATATATATATATATATTTATATATATATATATAGAATTAAATATAGATATTTTGGATAAAAATATAAATAATAAAAGCATAATGAATAGAAAACACAGTTGTGAAATTTCCAGACGAAGAAAATATTTTAATATAGAGAACTTCAATTTCTTTAATATCCTTTTTTAAAAAAGCCAATTATTACATTTAAATTTTCTTTGGTAAGCAACTTCAATATCATTTTATAAAGCAAGCATACATATAGAAAAGATAAATAATTATGAAACATTTAAAGAAATTATCAGAAAAAATACTATTAGCTGATTGAAATATAGTAATATGAAAAAATTATACAGAGATACATCCAGCTATTTCAAGAAAATCTATTACAAATGTGAGGCAATTAGAAAAATGCCCTTACAAATGAACAGATAATCTTGTTAGCTTGATTTAAGTAATGTTTTCTTCTTTATCCATACCTAATCTCCGAGTTTCTAAACCAAAGCAAGCTGAACAATATAAAATAAATACACACCATCTATTTTTATAGTAGAAATAAGTTATTCAAAAATGCAAATATTTTCATTTAAAAAGTATTTATCAAACAAAACATTTATACACAGAGAATACTTATGCTGTCTGCTGGTAACTAAACCTTTCATTCTTAGTATACTAGTATTATTACCAACTCATCCTTATTATCAACTCAATTTCAAATAATGAAAGCAATTCTGATCTTCCTATTGCACGTTACTCAGTGCAAATAGATTCTAAAACAATTTTTTTTCTTCCAAGCAAGTGCAGTTTACAAAACAAGTATATATACGAGAAGAAAAAAAATATGCAACTGAACTAAACTCTCGAGAGTTTAGTTCAGTTGCATATTTTCAGAACGAAGATCTTCGTTCTGTTTCGTTTTTTGGGGAAAACCATACAATTTTTACTTGCAGAAAAACATAAATGCAGTTATATTTGAAATACTTCAGTTGTGAAGCAATTCTTACTTACAATATAATATTACACACAATTTATAAATCTGCCAAAACTGACTCATATAATATAGGTATAATAATGTACAATAATCTATGCTTTATCCTAAAGTTTTTTTCATTAAAATAGCATATGCAAAACATACAGTTATCAACTACTACCACTATTACAACACGGTAATTGCCTAATTTTATAACAACGACATGGAAATCTACAATTGCAATGGCAAGTCTTTATGAACCTATTAGGGAAATTCAACTGCACATCACTTTAAAAGTATATACTTTCCGCAAAATAAACATAAGTTTACATTCCAAACTCAAGCCAAAAGTGTCTAAATAGCTAAATACTTAAAAAGTTACTGATTGCAGTATGTTTCGTTGATCAGACTATTAGTTTACAAAAAATTTTAATGTATATATACACTTGAAAAAGAAAAAAAAGAAGGGCCGCCAATCAAAAATATGTTTGATCTCGCAAGCTACATAATTAATTTCAAAGTAAACAGAGAGCACATAGCACGTTACGCTATCAGTAATTTTTTTAAAAAGTATATATATCCTGTGTTACAAACAAAAATATATTCATTGCAGAAGAATCAATTAAAAAAACTATTTCCATGCAACTCAAAAATTAAGTACTTTGCAACACATAACATAGCATCGGAAGCGGTTTTGATCCTGGTATTATCGAATTGCTTAGCTGTGGCTCTTCACTACAAAGTGTCAGAAACTGTGAAGTAGCAATAGGAAGGTTATAAACTGTGAAGTAGCAATATAGATGTTGGTAAAAGACCAGAACTGTGACGTCGAAGGTCGTCTTCAGATTCAGTGCAGTGATTGATTACTATTGTGACCCCCACCAAGACGTTCCAAACACCCCCTACAAAAGAATTTTTGCTGGCGCCATCTGTTGACACTATAAAGAACTAAACATTAAAACTGTATAGAACGCGTATATTAAAAGGAAATAATAATTTTTTATTTAAATTTTTTTGAACACTTTACTTATATTTAATAAGATTTTTTTGAAAATTAAAGGTGTGATTGAAATAACAGTTATTTGGAATAGATATTTAAAAATAGCAATAGCAAAAATATTTGTTACTCAAAAAATCGTGGATTATACATCCCTAGAACTACCTTCTCCACACAGGGGGGGGGCACCACCACAACCCACCCGGGGAAACAGAGTCTTCACCGGTGACCTTCAAGATAAGCAGGTCACGGTTTACCGCGCAGACCGTCTGGTATCATATCATATTTCGCACTTCCCCCCATCGCGGTTTAAGACGTCTTACTGTGAATCATCCCTCTTGTTGTGATATGCGTTCTCGAATGATAACGTCGTTTTTGTAATTCGAAGCTTCGTCGGGAAATCAAAGGAGCAAGTATTCGTTTTTCTTTTTGATTGACAGAATCGAGGTAATTAGGCCGCAGGACATGCCTCGCTATCGTTCAAGTAATATTATTAGGTTGCGGGGAAACTTTTGAAATTAACCAAAGAAAAGAATATGAAATCAAAAAATTTATAATTCAATGTTCTACATTGGATCGACTAAAATTAATTATACAAAGAAACTGAAGTTATAAAATTTCTTTTATTCTGACCACTCAGAATGCCTTATACAGAATCACTATCGCTGAGAAAACCACAATTCAGCCAATGAGGAGCAAGGATGCAATCTTTTCGTTGCGCGGTTGTTGTTGTTTTTTTTTGGGGGGGTGCGTATTTTATTTTTCAGAGGCTTCGACTTCAGCGATTCTAAAAAGTTCAATCTAGAAAATAAAATGTTATATTGCAAGGATGGAATGTAAAATCCATGTAGTGGAAGACTGTGTAGATGCTTTTCAGTGTTGCTAAGATTTAAGTCTTGAAAAAATTAAAATTTGTGCAGATCAGTGAATTTTTACCGATGAAAAGAAAAAAAAGTAACGCCACAATTACAAGCTTTTTTCACTAAAGATAATTCCCAACAAAGTGTATAATCAGTGATGTAAAATACCTGGGTAATTATTTTTAAGGGTAAATACCCACTGGGTATTTATTTTTCAATTCACTCTATTCATATAAAATACATATAATGGTATGTAAATAGATACCCAAATAAGTAATATAATTTAATTTTAAATAATCAATAAAAATTAAACTAATTAAGTTTTATAAAAACTAAAATATTTAATCAGAAAAATCAAATTTATTACTACATCATGCTTCTAACATAAAATACTCGTTTTAATTACAATGAGTAAATGAATAATTTTGTATTTGCTGCTTCGTAAAAAAAAGAGTTATTTTAGCTTTAAAAAACTCTTTCTTAAACTAATTTTTTAAAAAGGGAATGTTGTATTTGGTTTTAAAATTATAAAGAGCTGATAATGGAAACTAAACTGAAATATACAATTGTTCATAATTCTTTTTGGATTAATAAGTTAAAGAACCAGACAATTACTGATGAAAAGTTACCAGATGTTTCAGTTCTATTAGTTTTAAAAATTTTAGTGAATGTGCTGAATAATAGCTGTTGCTGAAACTTTTATATTATTTGAAGATGTACCAGGCATTTTACTGCTAGACAGGGTTCATCTGAATCATCACAATCAGTACTTAAATGTTTTTGAAACTAAAAGTTTGATGTAGTTTTCATAGTTTGAATTTGTTTAAAACTATATGAATTTTCTATTGCATCCCTTTCAAAGGCCATTTTTAACCCAACAGGATATTTGAAACATTTTTTACGTGTTTTTCCAATTTGGTTACATTGGCATGTTTATACTCAACATCATTGTACAATTTTATCTTTTTTAACATTAAAAAGTTCCAAACAAGTGCTTTTTTTTTACAACATAAAATTTTCCATAATATTAATACATGTGAAGAAAGTAAATCACTCCTCATTAAATCAAAACAAGACTGTCTGACTTGTAGCATGGGATTTTGAGAAAATTGAGAATCAGAAATTTCACAAGCCCTATCTGTATAACATAAGCAGTTTTCAAAATTATTATTTCATTTTAAGTGTCATTCCTTCAAACCAAAAAAGTTTATCCTCCGATCCTGTTTAAGTTCTGGAATATTTTATTCTGAATCCTGTTAGCAATTATTAAAAAAATTTGGTCAGAACTTTAATTTAAAAATATTATACCTTATGTATTACAGTAAATTCTCGATTATCCGGCATTCAAATATCCGGAAAGCTCAACTAACCGGAAAAATTAGAAAATGAGTTTTTCTAAAAATTTTACATCTGCTTTACAACTTTACCTTTAATGTGTTTTTTGAAAATGATTGTATTTGCATGCATGTACAATTTACAACTACGCAGATAAATGAATTTTTTTGAAAAGCAAATATGTGAAATTGTCAATTGCATACCTAGAATTTTTACACATTTAAAAGATATCAGCAAAAGAATATTTAAAAAGCCAGTTCACTTTTATAAGTACCTGCATAGCAAGAAGCTTCATATATATATGAATATGTTTTGAATACTTGCTCAGAAATGTAAACAATGCATCATTATGTATAGAAGACTAATAATGTTCTTTTAGTTATACTTTAAAACAGTATTATATAGATATTTCTATAGTAAACTAATGTTATTTGAAAATGGCTGTAATTTTATTTATGAATGTATACTTGTAAGTAAAATTTTGAAAAATAATTTTTGATATTATATTAATGTTGGAAAATACCGATTAAGGTTATTATGTATAAATATTTATTCTAAACAAGCTGGTCTTCATTCAGGTAATTCAACAAGCATATTGAAGTTGCTAAATCTTCTTATCATTAATTCTGACAGTTTAAAAATCACTATTGTATGAATAGTGAAAACCTTGAGAAGTTTTGTAATCAATCAAACATCTATGAAATCCTTAATATCCACATTTCAATTTAATATTTCTTTAAAAGTAATTAACACGAATAAATATTATTGTGTTTGTTTCATCTCAACAAAAATGCTGTTTATTCAATTCAGACACAAATAAATATTACAATAAAATACTATATAAATTATGAATACTTTGTAAGTACGCTGAATTTGAATTAAAGAGTTATGGGATTTGAAGCGATAAAGGCTGTTATCCCCAAGTACACTGCTGATTATTTTTGTTGCAGAAATATGGAAGAATCTCTTTTGTTGTACTAAAAGGTTAGAGATGTTCATACCAAAATTTTATTGAATACCATTTAAGTAGATAAAATAAAGCACGTTCTCATTGACATCATAATTCGAACAACTTTCAGTAAAGAAAGCTTACTTCAACTTTGTATTAAATTAGATAGGAAATAGTTTAAAAAGTGACATTTGAATTTGAGTGAAACTTCCAAACTGACAGGAACGAAGATCTCTGGCTTTATTGTCGACAGTTTATGGGCATTTCCTTCATTTAAATTATAAAAATTAGGTTTTTGTTAGATACAAATAAACAATTTACTTGAATTTGTGTTATGGGATTTGAAGCAACAATGGCTATCATCCCCTACTTCCAATAAGATGCAGAGCTAATCGTTCCAGAAAAACCTGAGCAGGTAGTTCCATAGCAAAGGTTAAAACAGTCCTTGACAGTATTAAATCAACCCCAGTGGTAATTCAGCGGACGTCGAAATGGATAATAAACAATGGATACAAATAAACAAGCAGCAGCCAACTCAAACGTAAACATAGCATATTCTGCGAGCTAGTTTTCCGCTTTCCAATTGGTCGGAAGAACCGCACAATTTGGCAGCAGTTGAAATATATTTTGATGTTTTATAATTTAAATTGAGTCTGTTCGTTGTAGAACATTGTATTTTTAATAAATATTTAATGCTTTCTGTCTTTATATTGAATGTTCAAGTTTCCCCGCTACTTAATAATAATTTTGCATTTTCTAGCTTAGTTAGCTGCCTATGTCCTGCGGCCTAAATTGTATTAAAAAAAAGAATGGTCGCGGTAAAGATCCCATACTGTGATCGCGCCAAAAACTGCGACTGTGACGTCGAAGGTAGACTTCTGTGATTGATTACTATCGATTGTGATCCGTGAACTCGAGTTACAACATCTCTTTCTACAAGAAATTTTGCTGGCGCCGTCTGTTGACAATACAAAGAACTAAACATCAAAATTTAATAGAAAGTATTAACAATGAGTAGAAGTAATAACAGTTTTTTTATTTGAATTTTTTAGAACACTTTACTTATATTTAATAAGACTTTTTTGAAAATTAAAAGTGTGATTGAAATAACAGTTATTTGGAATAGATATTTAAAAATAGCAATAGCAAAAATATTTGTTACTCAAAACATCGTGGATTATACACCCCTAATTCTGAATAGTGAACTGTGTTGATATTGGCTTCCACGCTTGAGAGGAATATTTGTAGTTAACCTTATTGATCAGAAATTTTTTTAAGTAGTTTTCGCTAGAGGCGCCATCTATTGACAGTATATAGAACTAAAAACTCAAAATTTTGCAGAAAGGGTAATAAAAACAAATGACAATTTTTTATAAAAATTTTTGTTAAAACACTTTACATACATTTAATAAGAGTTTGAAAATTAAAAGTGTAATTGAAATCACACTTATTTAGAGCAGATCTTTAAAAATAACAATAGCAACTATTTTCAGACATTCTGCTCTATCATGAATCTAAATTTTTTGACAACATTCCATATTATGTTATTTTGTGTTATTTTTATGTTTTGAGGGTTACCTTGCTATCTCAAATTTTTTTCTGATTTTGAGGTATCGAAAGTATACTACTGTAATACAATGTATTAATTCATAAGTATATCTAATGGAATTTTTTCTTTTTTTAAATTTGAAAAAAATATTTGGTATATTAAATAAAAATTTCTTTGATCACATATTATTCCTAGTTCTCATGCGTTTTACTACATTGTTTTTTGTCTATACGCAGTGTAAAATTGTTTTTGTATTAATTTTTTAAAAATGATTATTGAAGTTTTTTATTCACATTTTTATTTCAAAAACTCAATATTTTAAAATTTAATTAAGATATCTTTTTGTCATATTGAGCAAGACAAATCTGTTATTATTGCAAATCTCAATTTGCCTATGGAAATTTATGAATGTTGGATCTATGTTCACACAATTTTAGCAGTGTAATTTCTAACATGACCTTTACAAGATTTTTGCTCAAAACAACTTTAAATAAATTTATTTTATCTCATTTCATTTCATTTCATTTCCAATAATGGTTAATTATGTATTCTCTTGACTTTCTCACAAACTCATGCAAACGAAATACTTAGTATGATTTCACTGTCTTATTAATACAGCAACAGATAAAAAAATATTACCAACTGCAATATTTGCAAATGGTTAAAAATAAAACCTGTGTTTTAAATATTGTTTACATGGTTAAGATGAATAAAAATTATCAAGATCCCTAATATGAGTGCTCATCAAGATTTTCTAACAGGAGTTAAAAAAGTAAATTGAACCAACCTTTTATTATGACACTCGATTACGACTTGAAAAACTTGTCTTATTTCAGTAAAAGGTTGAAAATCGTATTTCAATGATTCAAGCAAAATTTAGTATTTTTTAACCAACATTGAGTTTTGTAAAAAGTTATTAAAATTAAATTTTGAAGTAAAATTTAGAAAGAATTTTCAAAGCAGTTTTAGAACGAGTATAAGGAGAAAAAAATATTAGAGGAATTAACCATAAATGTATTAGTTATTACTATAAATGTGCAAGCTACCGTGCTGCCATCTGTTACACATTTTTATAACATGACTATATTCAAAAGGGGCCAAAAAAATACATGACAATATATTCACAAAGAAAGAATTTAAAGCAAATCTAACGACATTAAATCAAGAAGAAGAAAGATTCCCCTTTTGAAAACAAATTCAGACAATATCTTGGTGATAAAATTAGTTTTTAGAGTTTTAAGAACTATAAACAAGATACGAATGTCCCACTGTTGATGCGATGTGCAGAAGAGTGACATTCGCTTGTCCAATCAGAGCCCTGCAAAGTTACAATGGTGCTCTACTGGAGTACAGTATGCCTATATGCGGCCCGTTCACGCAACTAGCTATTCAACTAGTAGATAAATTAAGATCTGGCGAATATTTGAGACGGTTATCATTACGCTCCTCCCCTTGTACAGCAGGCTGAATCGTAGGTCACGGTTGAACCCCCCTCGTCGGGGAGACTCTTCCCTTTGTCGGAAGAACTCGAAACCCGCTACTATCTGTATAGCTGGAATTCTTGAGATCTAAATTAGATTCGGCGTTATGTATCTGCATATTTTCCGTCAGAGCTTCGTAAGCAGTGGTGCTTAGCAGTACGTCTCACATCCAAATTTTTCGTAGCTTACGAGCTGAAGACGAGATAATTATTTAAATAAAATAAAAATTTTAATAGACCACGTTTTTTAAACGGACTAAAAAGTATAAAATAATTTCTTCTAGCCCCATACAGATTTAAAACGAAAACGTGGGGCGCATGCAATAGATAATTGATGAATAAATAGTTTATTTCAGTCACTAACAATTTTATTGCAATGGAAATGATATGAACTGTTGTGTGGGTTTTCTCAACGACAGCTACTCCCTATACTCCTTACTTTTATAATTTTTAGTCCGTTTTAAAAACGTGGTATATTAAAATTTTTATTTTATTTAAATATTTATTTTCTGCTTTTTAGTCTTGTGTGTCTGAAATTTTGCAATCGATTTTAAACATCTTGATGAGATTATGACGGAGACATGAGGCAAATTTCAGGTTTATTTCAGTTTCTCTTCACCTGATTGTAAATAGAAAATTGTTATTTTCCTGAAAAATTAAGTTACCTGACGCAAAGACCTTCGAGATATAATGAAAAACGTACTGCGCATGCGCAAAGAAATGGCTAAAATATGGGGTGCTTCGATGATCACATGGGCCATCCATATACCCAAGAACCAAGTCTGTAATGTTGATAGTTTTCGAGATATAATGAAAAACATACTGCACATGCGCAAAGATATGTCTAAAATATAGGGATGCTTCGATGATCCCATAGGCCATCCATATACCCAAGAACCAAGTCTGTAATGTTAATAGTTTTCGAGATTTAATCAAAAACGTACTGCGCATGCGTCATGCAAAATATGAAATGACAGACAAACAGACAGAAAAGAAAGCGAATTAATATTGCATTGTCATCTAGTTCTGAGCTATGTTTAAAGTTTCAAGTGCCCAGCTCATCGGGAAGTTGAAACTAGCCAGCTCATCGGGAAGTTAGTTTAAAATTCATTGCAAAATTTGTACCGAACAGACAGACAGACAAGAAAGCGAGTTAATGTAAACGTGGTAATAAAATTATCACCTTATTTTCTGCATCAAAAGTCTTATTCTTCTCAGAGCGAACAGTATGTGGATGCTCGATTCTCTCCCGTTCAGGCTGCACATCCGAATACGAACCGTCTTGACTGTTCTTCAGTGGTTACAGCCTCGTTTTCGAATGGCGTTCATTGACAGCATAGCCTTTCCAGGTTTTCCTTTTCTATTTCTTGCAACTTTTCGTCTGAATCTGTGCTTAACTCTTTAACACATTCTGGATAACACAGACTCTAATAATTATCTTCTTAACTTTTTCAGTTTCTCCTGTGGGTAACCTCAGCCCTTCTACTTCTCTTACTTTTTCTTCAACTTTTCTTTCGCTAGCTAATATTAGCTCTTCATATTCTGTCGGGTTTTCGGAAAAGTCACGACGCATTTTCGTATGCTCATTTTGAAAGTACTGGAGTTATTCGCATCTATGTCAGTGTTATGTCAATTAACAAATGATAATTTTATCTTCATTTTTTTAAAAAAAATTTACCCTTTTTTATTTTTATAGATTTTGCAACAAGTTGAAGATGCAAGACCAGACTTTGCATTTTCGACATATTACGGTGGCATTGCTCTACAAGAACGTCAATGCCAACGATATGTCGCGAAAATTCCTGCTGGTAACTTTGATCTCAATGACGCTCCTCGGTCAGGAAGGCCAACGGAAGTTGATGACGATACAATAAAGGCATTAATTGAGTCAAACCATCGTTACACGACACGAAAGATTGCAGAAACATTGAATATCCATCATTGAACCATTCATTCACCTGAAAAAGCTCGGAAACATAAGTAAGCAAGATATTTGGGTTCCTCATGCACTCACAGAAGTTCATTTGACGGCACGCATAATTCACACGGTTCGCAAAATTTTACGAAACATTCTGCAATGCTATCCATTCAAATATTCAGGATTTTGTTCCTGATGACCTGCCAAAACGAAAAGCTTTCGCCCTGCAATTTATTGCTCGAATGGAAGTGGATAATGCATGGCCATGGAACATTTTTCAGACAGACGAGTCCATTTCCATCTCCAAGATTCTGTCAATACTCAAATTTGCAGAATATGGGCAGGAGAGAATTCGTTCCAAATGCAACCATTGCCTCTTCATTCTCAAAAGGTCACTGTGTGGTGCGGGTTTACGACAGCTTTTATCGTTGGCCTTTTCTTTTTCGAGGAGATTGGTCCTTCGGGCCCTGTAACCTGTACATTCAATAGGACAGTTATGAATCTCTTTTGCGCAACCAGCTCATTACAGCACTGCAACAGCGCGGATGTGCAATTTTTATGCAAGATGGCGCTCCTCCGCACATTGCAACACCAGTGAAGCAGCTGTTGAACCTGCATTTTGGAAATGACAGAATTATCAGAATTATCATTTCCTTCCAATTGTTGAGAATTATCATTTCCAATTGTTGAGAATTATCATTTCCCAACAGCTTGGTCGCCACGATAACCTGACCTGAACCCTTGCGACTTCTGGCTGTGAGATTACCTAAAAGATGTTGTGTACGGGGGTCCGATTGCGAACTTAGCTGAGTTGAAAAACCGCATTACGCAACACATTCACAATATCGCAACTGAAACACTCAGATCTCTTGTTTAACATGCTGTTTTGCGCTTTCAGCTCATAGGAGAATTCGGTGGACAGCATACTAAACATTTCTTAAGCAAATTGAAGCTGACTTCCTTCGCTTTATGGTTTTTATCAGTCTTTGCTTTTTCTACGGTTTTTGGCCAAGGGACAATTAAAAACCGATTTCAGTTTGCTTTTTCTACGGTTTTTGGCCTAGGGCCAATTAAAAACCGATTTTTTCCCTTTCCGCTGTGGTACAACCTTGTCGTGGTGGATGGGGTTTGAAAAAAGAATGCCACAACAACATGTCAAGTTTTTTAATTAGCATCTTAAAATTAGCATATCTTTTAAATCAATCGTTTTTTAGCGTCTTATCACGAGTAGAACGCCATCTATCGGTCAACTTTTGAACTATTATTTTTTTTTTTCGCAAAACAATTTTCCTTTGCTGCACGTATACCCAGATCATTCATTCAGGTCAGGTCATTCTGACCAGTGGTTATTTTTTTACAGCCCTTTGAAAGTGCAACTTCCACTTTCAACTTTCACCCTGTATATAGATTAAAAGGTAATATTCATGAAAAAGAAAGATTAAAGATACAAAAATTATGAAATGGTTTTCTGAAATTATGAATGAGTTTCTTATGGTGTATCTATTTTCTTCCTACGATTATTAGAAAAAAAGCAATGGAGATATGAGTACGAAAAGTCACTCAAAATATCTCATATTATATTTTTCGTCTAAAGATCGCAAACACACACGCTAAAACATTGCCTTTTATAAGTATAGATATTGGCTAAATCTACTCTATTAAAATTCGAAGGTAAACAAACGTATGTATGTATGTATGTATGTCCGGCTATCTTCTCACGAACCGCCGAACGGAGAAGCGCGCGGAAAGTATCAAAAGATGGGGAATAATGCAGGGAAGCCATTTCGGTCATTTAAATTCCGAAATTTTAATTAGTGAAAAAGATATTAATTAAAAACTAATTTACAACAATACTTTTCATTGTTTCGGATACTTTATAACAATACTTTTCATTGTTACAGCGCAATTCAAAATTTATTTTATTGTTGAAGTCGTTTACTTTAAAGAACATTGTTACAACAACAATTAAAAAAGTGACGCTGACAGAAATAAAAAAAATGTATTGTTGAAAGTGTATAAATTCTTTTTTTATCCCGTGATATAACGTCCAACCAATCATTTTAACGAAATTAAAAGAGGTGTTTAGTTTCTGTAAAGTTATATTCCGAAAGATGTAGATTAGTTATGTTAGTGATTTTAATCATTATTCATTGATTTGATCAAGTTTAAATATTTGTAGAAGCTTCTATTTTAAGCTGATATTTGTGGAAGTTACTATTTTTGCTTTGTTCAATTCTCGCTTTTTCCGATGCCTAAAAGAAAAAGAGGAATTACAGGGGATGTTGCCAGTAGACGGGAGGCAATTAGAAAACGTGAAAGGAGAGTGGTTGACACTGAAGAAGAAAGAAGCCGCCGATTGTCAACTATGGCACAACGTGGCCAGGACAGAAGAGCGGAAGAACAAAGAACTTGCCGATTGTCAGACATGGCACAACGTGGGCAGGAGAGAAGAGCCGAGGAAACAGAAGAACAAAGAAATAGACGATTGGCAGTAATGGGACAACGTAGCCAGCAGAGAAGAGCCGTAGAAACAGAGGAACAAAGAAAAGAGAATACGTTTTGGGGGAACGTAACGTTTACGTTAGAGACAATATATGTAAAAAAAATAAATCGGGGGCGGGCATATGAAAATTAGTAATAAAAAGACTAGATTTGAAAGAATATTTACATTTCTTGGAGAAAGTAAGTGACAATATTTGTTGAAAAAAAACGGAGACGGGCATATGAAAAAATATGGATCCGAAGGCCTCACGTGATCTCACTTTTCTCCGCCCGGGAATATCCGATTATTCAAGATTGCCCGTGCAACGCCGGGTCATGCAGCTAGTATTATATAATATTCGACACAATATCGAACAATAAAAGTCTTACAATTTGTGCTCTATTTCATTATTATACAACAATATTAATGATTCCAGATTCAAGACAAGTTCGTATTGTTCCGTTTTCAACTATGGATTCAACAGTATTTAGACAAAAAACAATTCTTTTCTGCTATTCTCAGTTTCAAATTATTGTTATCAAAACATTATTTTAATTTTCTGAAAGCGGCCCCTTGCGGCATATATAAAAGGATATGATTTTGGAATTCTTCCAACTTGAAGAAAGCGACGGACATAAAAGGACCTATGGATAATGGATCCGTGTGTGAGTGAATTCTCCGTTTTCATTATTTCATTTGCTTGTTGGCTGAAAATTGTATAGGGGAATTGTACTTTATAGTTAGAAAGCTGGTAAATAAGCAAATGGGAGGGGGCCCTACCTTGTAACGTTAATTAACGTAATTTACGTTAGTATAACTTTATAATATTGCGTTATATATTACGTAATACACGTATATAGCCTTTGGGTTAGTCGGTCAGGGCGGGTTATGTATGTATGTATAAATATATAACGTAAAGTTTACGTTTATGATATAAACTTAATTTATTTACGTTTATAATATAAAAGTAAAGCAAATGGGGCCCCCGAGGGGTCTTGCTACGAAGTTAGGACTGATTGTTCGTGCTGAAGACAGGTGGGAGTTGAGACGTCTAATATTTTTCGTTTACCGGGATCCCTTATAGCACAAAATATCTTACGTTATATAACGTACATTATAATAACGTTATAATACGTTATATAACGTTAACTTTTGGGCGAATAGGGGACGGGGTCTTTTCCATGATTTCAGCACTGACTTCAGGCGAGAAAGGTGGACTAACGTACGTAGCGTTATATTCGTATTTCAATGGAAGAGCGGATATATTACGATATATAACGTTAAAATACGTTATAATAATTGATATAACGTTATAATACGTTTAACGTTAAAATACGCTATACTAATTGATATAACGTTATAATACGTTTAACGTTAAAATACGTTATAATAATCGATATAACGTTATAATACGTTTAACGTTAAAATACGTTATAATAAT